>DF240321.1:81600-125280 GCA_000507305.1 Breviolum minutum Mf 1.05b.01 | reverse complement strand
TAGTACAGGGTAGTACTGGAGTAGTACTTTGTAGTACAGAGTAGTATTTGTAGTACGGAGTAGTACTTTGTAGTACAGAGTAGTATTTGCAGTACGGAGTAGTATTGGAGTAGTACTTTGTAGTACAGAGTAATACTGGAGTAGTTCTTTGTAGAACAGGGTAGTACTGGAGTAGTACTTTGTAGTACAGAGTAGTACTGGAGTAGTACAGCTCATCACCATGACATCGCATTGCATCACGTGACATGACACAAAACAAGCCATCACATCGCATCAAATGACGTGACCATCACATGACCTGACCCCACAACAGACACCAAGACATCAAAACACTTCACTTCAAAGCACAAAACACCACCACCATGGAACGGCAGAAGGCTTGTTCACAGCAAAGAAATGATTTGGGCATCGCGCTGGTCGGTCGCCTTGCGCACATTCTATAGGCAAATTCTTTCTGTGCTATATAGTTCTTTTCCTTTTGGAAACTTCCGCCTCCGGCTTGTCCGGGCACTACTGGTAATGATAGATTATCCGGCCACACAGGGTTTATCGAACAGCACCCTAGCACTTGCCCTTAAGTAGATTCTTCTGCCGTTTTTCAAAATGATCTTTTAGTCGTTCAAAGGAAAACAAAAACTCTATTCCCTCCATTTCCATCCCATGACATCCCTCTTACCATCATTTCAAAGACATCTGAACGCTGCTTTTCCAAGTGTCAACGTGGCCGCGCTGGTGGCAGAGTTTGGACGACTCTGACCGGGCCTTAGACTCTCGAGAACGAAAATCCTCTCCTTCAAAAAGGCCAGGAAAACTCCTTACAAATTTTAAAACAAATTTACCAACAAAAAAAGACAGCTACAAAAACATCTCCCAAACAAGAAAAAAAACCCTCAACACTTGCCAGCAAAAAATGCATTCGCAATAAAAAACTATAGCAACCACATGACTTGATGCCCAAGATACATTCGCACTCTGACGCCACCAATCATCATGCCACCATCATCTGAAGCTGCAGTGCTGGAGGACATCGCTGACACAGGACGGACTGCCGGCCTGACCCATGGCAGTCAGGCAGTCATTGCGGCTGCACCACTGCTTGGAGGATCATCCCAACCATGATGTTCGGCCACTTGGAAGGGGAACAACCCTACTTCGGGGACTTACTAACCATGGTTGTTAACCACTAAATAATTGGGATGATCCTCCAAGTGGAGGGTGTGAGTAAATCTGAGTATGCCACGGTGTTTTTGTAGACCCCAAATTACATGAGGTACGTTTGCTCTCCTGGTTCCAGATCGTCTTTTCTTTAATGGGATTCTGAGCGTTGATAGGAATCTCAGAATGAAGGTCTTGCAATCTATGAGGCCTCATGATTTCAAGTGAAATACTTCATTTTTGTAGTAAGGCACTGGTTCTTGGGGCACGTATTTCATCTAATTTGAGGCATTCCCTCCAAGTGGTTAGGAACCAGGCATATCTTCGCCATTTCAAATATGGAAGCGCCAACTATGAAGCAGGGTTGCTATATATGTTCATATTAATCATCGCTAAAAAAGGAAGCACATTCAAAAACCCACCCCCCCGAATCTCCCAACAAAAAGGCGCACCCAGAAAACACCTTGTCAAGCAGCACGAACATCCAAAACCGAAATGGCAACATGAGCATCCGTTCATAAAGCTATCCACATTTATACATTGATTGCTTGGAGGTTAGATAGGGCCCATTCCATTTTCAAAAGACCCAAATGTCTCCACCCAAATTGGAGGGTCCCAGGATCGCCATCGTTTTTCATTTTGAAAGTCAACTCCATGTCCGTGACCTCATGATGATTCTTGATTGGAAGATGTGCTATCCGGATAGCCACAGTGGCGACTATTGCCAAATGACTTCCATATCCAAAGAATCCCGAGCCACACCTCTTCAAATCCTCAGTTCATCATAGTTCATCATCAGCTGCATCAAATCATTTGACATTGGCCCAAGCTGAAGTTTTCAAGAAGCTGTGAAACGTTGAAATCCCAATACTAACATACAATGGGACAACACCTCTCAAACCCGAGGGGTTCATTTTGGGATGGCTGGAAACCACCCCAATTGAGCAGGAACCAAAACCCTATTCATTTAGTTTATATAGCGGAATATATTCCCCAAATATATGGGAATTATAACAAGCCAATCTAAGGATTCCTAACAACCAACTGGAAAAATGGAATGCAAATATATAAGGGTTTTGATGACCTCTACGCAAAAGAGTAGCCCCTTACACTGTTATCTACAGCGTATAAAATCCCACAAATACCACATCGATCTGGCCAAATGTGGACTAATAAGTACGACTCTTAAGGAGGCTGGATCCTCAATTTTCCCTGATTTTGCTGAGGTTTCTCACAGGTAACTAACCCATCTCGGCAATTTATGATAAATCCTTATGAATTAATGGCATTTTGGGTAGAATTCCCTTCCCTTCCAGCGGAGTCGTCCGAGCCTGGTCAAAGAATTCCCTTACTTTTCACTGCGTTTTGGGGTTTTCCCAACCGGCGGAAAAGGTTGGCCAAGTTACACCGAGACCTCCTGCAGCTCCCTTGTGTCGAGGTGTATCCTTCGGGAGGGCAAGGATATCGAGGAAAAACATGGGGGGAGATGGTAAAATAACAAGAAAATTACGGGAATTCCTTTCACCACTGTTTTTTGTTTGATGGGGAATTGAAGCCTAACCCATAAATGCCATCTCTTATGAAGGGATTCTTAAGGGACAATGATGGGTGGCCCGTGAAGGGTTGCTCCCCCAGTTGAAGGTGGAGCCTAACAGCAGTCCACCACGATTTTGCAGGGTTGTATATATCCCAACTAGTCCAGGATTTAGACGAACAGTTGCAATCTTTTTAATGCAGTATATAGAGTACCTCACAGTACCTCATAGCATTTTTTTTTACCAATCTCAATCAACTTTAACTACAAACCAACCATTGTCATCAGAGCTTGGGTTGGTTGCTTTTCAGTCTCATGACACCAATGAATCTTCAAAAAACAGGCTAAAGAGGTCGTGTGATAGTCACTCATGGTGGAGCACTGTTTTCTTTAAGCCGTTGTTGGAATCATGTGACCGAGGAAAAATATCAAACTTTCAACGAACTCGTGGTTGCTGAGTGACACACTGGTCTTATGAAAGCTCTATTAAAAAAATATCATGACGCTTCTTCAATCTGGTTGTGCTAGTAAGAATACCTTGCGTATCCCTAGGACATGCACCTCCCAAACTTTCATATGATTTATTTGACAAGAACAACGTGAAAATGGCTTGATGCTCGAATATTCTTCGATACTCCTGTTGATGGAAGAAGCCACCTGGGATGTAAATAATGGGAAAACTACCAACCTCAACTGCTGCAGGATGTCTTCCATCAACAGTCCCAGCTATGTTTTTCGACGTCAGACCTAGGAGGTGTTCGTTTGACGGCTTCTGTCTTTGAATGTGAAATTGCTGCAACCCAGCCACTTACAACACTGACCCATTGGCTACAGGATTTGCTCAAATTAGTTCATCTTTGACCTACACCCTTGTAAATTCAAAGGCTGGAACTTGAACCTGAAAATACCCCCTACAAGCAAAAGGGAAAACATCGTCCCACACCACCCATTTTAAGGGCTTCAACATGTTTAGTTTTTGGGGGTGTACTCTTGATGGTTCAGAAATCCCAAACAACCACCGTTTGGATGGGGCTAAGACCCGTTGTAAATAATCTGGCTAAATCATAATATTTCACCAACCTGGATTTTCCTGAAATAGCCGGGGATTTCCCTTCATCAGCTACCTTTGGGGGTTTTTGGTCGTGTGAGGTTTTTCTATAATTTGAGCACAAAAATAGGATAAACTTACCATATCAGCTGGTGAGTTGATCCCGGATTTCAACCAACCACCCAACCACGACATCGACAGCGGCGGAGTTTCCGACAAACTATTTCCAACGTCCTCAGAGTCAGATTCATTTAAGAAATCCGCAAAGGTTTTGTGGGCCATTTCCACTGAAACCAAGGAAGGCCTGATTTTTTGCAAAACAAAAAGGAGGAAGTTAACAAGACTGGTAGTTGGTAGGAGTTACATGTCACCATGTGGAAATGTACAAATATATATACTGTATATATATATATATATGACTATATACTTATAAACTTACGGCTTATGTATACAAACGTATTAGTTGTGAACATCTTTCAATCGACTTGGATAGACTAGTAACTATGACTTCACGCAATTTAGTATCTAGTGAACAGTGGTCATTGTATTACCAATGCACTTTTTAAGGAGTCAGCAATCAACATACCATGGATTTGTGTCGTTTCATCATTCCAACATGGGAAATTTCATCACCCCCTGCTTAACCTAGTTACTTTTCTACCATTTGTTGCCCAAACATTTTGGACTCTTTGAAATTCACAACTTAAAACAAAAAACAAACCTTGTCTACTTGGTGGTTTCAACCCATCTGAAAAATATTAGTCAAAATGGGAATCATCCCTAAATAGGGATGAACATTAAACATATTTGAAACCACCACCCAGTTGTTTTGATGAAAGTTTCTCACTTGATCAGGGAATCCACATCATTTTGTGGATTCCCACCCACAAAAAAAAAGGTTTCAAGTTTCAATTGAGAAACGAAACAAAAATCCTTGGATACTTTCCATGAGTCATCCTGGTTGTTTCATAGGGATTCTTGTCATGGCTTCTTATAATCCCCATATCACTGGGTAGTATAATCCCCTATATACCCTCAACAACCAGGCTTTTTTTCCATGGCTGACTTGGGCAAAAAAACCCTCATCCCTCAATCCCTGAGCTTCCAGACTAAAAACTCATGGCGGGGCCAGGCGTAGTAAACAGCCAAGCTTTTTGAGCCAAAAATGTCGACCAGTCCCGACTTTTGGTGGTGGTGGTGGTGTTTGGGCAGTTTGACCGTAGTGATTCATGTAACAGTAGATTTGGTCGAGAAAAAATTGTCCTGTTGGAAAGTATTTGTCAAATCTCCTCCAAGTAGGAATAACAATAAAAAAACAAAAGATCTCCACCCTAAAAGATCAAAAAACATCTATTTGTCTATTTGTTGGTGAGAAGGTATGTAAATGTCACTTTTTCACTTTCCTTGCAATTGTGAAAGCCCTTATTTCAACCTTATTGACAAAACATCATTGAGCCTTCATTCAAAGCTTGCAGAGAATTGGATAAAACGATATCAACCGCACAAAAAGATCTCGAATGGGAATGAAATACCTTGGGATGCTCTTTTTCCCAGAAACACTGGCAAATTAAGCTTTATAGTGACAACCCAAGAAATGCACTACTGGTCCCATGTCATGACTCAACCTCATGGGCTGTTGTAGAGGTTAGACGTCTGCCCTGAAAGGCTAACTGCAGAAAACAAGAACCGAACTTTTTGATCTTGTTTGATCATTTCAGAGTTGATTCAAAAACAACTCATCACAGTGGTCTGGCAGGGGTCCCTTAAAGACGTGTTGTTTGTCTCTGCAAAACGTCATATTGCCATTTTATGTTGGTTGGAGGGACTGTGCCCGCCTGCCAGCAACAGTTGATCTAACCTCCCATTTTGGTGAAGTTGATGATATTTCACCATCCAACTTCCATGTCAGTTCCTTTGGGGAAATTCCGCCATCCTAAAACCACCATTTGGTAGGGATTTGAGAGGAAGCAACTCGTCCCGAAACACTTCACCCAACATGCCACGCAAGGCTAAGGGTACGAGTCAAGACGGAGAAGATCTTGTGGTAGCCACCTTGCGTGGGGGGCAGAAATGCTGGCAGTCTTTCTATGTTGGAGATTTATACACCCCCGAAAACTAACATGGAACCTGAAAATGAACCCCTAGAAGAGGAGATTCCTATGAAAAACCATCATTTTAAGGTTCCATGTTAGTTTTCGGGGGTGTATCCCAAACAAAGTCGTGTTCAATTGGACCCAATATTCACCCAATTGGATCATCTCTCCAAAATTAACAATCAAGAATAAACCAATTGTGTACCAAGTATTTGTACGGAAAGTCAACGAAATTTGGGAAAACTTTTTTGGTGTATCTTTCAACCGCCAGATCTAAGCGAAGGTTCATTTTTGGTGGGACCTAAACATGATCATGTTCATGACGGGGGTTCACATGGACATAGCAATGGGTCATCGGCCTGTGACTGTGTGTCTGGAATCCACCCATATGGTAAAAAGTATACCCTCCCGAAGTTTAACATAGCCTCAGAAAAGTTACCTTCCCAATAGGAAACTAGTCTTCCAACCACCGTTCTTCAGGGGCTATGTTAAACTTCGGGGGATATCATAACTCCACCAACCTGAAGTTTTTGCAGCATTTTTAGGCGCTAAGGGCATTTTTTGATGTCTGGGTCGACCCAAACAAAAGAGTCACATCATTCTTCCCAAAAGCTTGGGATGTCAGTGGGTCGACCATAAAATCTGCATAAAGATAATAGAAATCTATAGAGTAATCCCCCCCCCCCCAAATGCTACTACTTCCGGAAATAAGGCCTTTTCAGAAGGCCTGAGGGATCGGGATCATTGCGGTTTTCATAGTCCCTTCATAAAGCCTTGTTTTTGTGGGGTGGGGGGTACCTTAGATTCTTATTGATAGGGATTCACTTTCTGGGCCGATGTCAAACTCTTTTTCTACAAAATCCAACGCAAAGAACCACGGGCATTTTGGCTCAAATTGGATTGTTCCACCATGGTACAACCAAACCCCGCAACAAGGACTCGCTGCAAAAAACTACCGGAAAAATGATTGATGTAAACTTAAAGTCCGTAAACTAAAACTGTAAACCACCTCACATGTGGTCACTAAAAATGGGACTGGAAACCGATCCTTGATTGTTCTGATGCCCTTTGCTTGCATTTTTTTCAGGTGCTACTGGATCCGGGCGACCATCTCATGTAGCAAATATCCCAATTCATATCCATAAGACTATTTCGAACCAATCGAACTGGTCAAGGTGCTGAAATTCATCCGCACGACTTTGTTTGAGGGAAAAAAACCATGTGATGAAATCCGGATCTCCATGGATACGGAACGACCAAATCCATGCGCGTTGCGGCCACCTTTTTTCAGTCTCAGTGGATGTCAGGACGAGAGGGACAGCTGAATTGACTTGAAACAAGATTTCTGATTGGAGCTCCATTCCGTGCGCGCCAGGGTCGATCAACTCCTTATGTGTTGGGGATGGTCAATTTTCACCTTTAATGACGGGAATCCTTAGAATGGGTATATAAACACCTACTTTTGAGGTTGATGACCATCCCTACCATAGGATAACAATGGGAGTTTAGACCCCACATATGAAGATTATTCGAAGCTAAATTTTGGTAGTAGGCATTTCATAGCTTGAGCTATCATTTCTTCAAAGTTCACTGTTTGTGCATGTCTCGCACTTGATATGCAATCATCTGTCCGTCTTGTGGCTCACTATTTGTTCATGGCAGGTGCAATCCTTTTCCCGCATGGCACACGAAAACATGAATGGATCCCTATTATGATCCCTACAGGGCGTACCGTAGTGATCCCTCCTTCCCTAGTAACATAAAGAATTCTGATTCCAAACATTAAACCTTCTCTCAATTGACATTCAATGAATCCCCTGACGTTTTTTTAGACTTTTGAACTTTGCTTTTCTTTAGCTTTTCAATGATTTTGGTAAAAGAATGCAACTCAATGAGATTGGTAAAAAAGTGACCCGACCACCCCAAAAAAACCCTTGGTTAGAATGATAACCTCCCTCTTGGCCCTGGCGTTTTGACCTGGATTTTCTGTTTCGTTCCAAAGTGGGGGGTCCCAAAGACCATCAACCAAACAATGACGTTGTGAAATAAAAAATTGCAGCTGTGACATTCCACAGCCCCGAGTCGATTATCGAATGGAAGCTGAAAAATGATGGTTTAGAAGTTTTGAATTCCTTTTCCATGGAATGTATTCTCAGGTTGCATGTTAAGCTTTTGGAGTGTATATGGCTGCAAACAAGCAATATATGATACTAGATATTCTTCACCAAACCCTGCCACTGGTTGAATGGATGGAATCATAAGCAAGAATGGTCATACCATGGCATCATACCTTTTATCAACACTTGTTCCAAAAAATTGCCAACCATTTGTCTAGTCGGTAGGTGAACCAACCCAAGTAGAAAAATATGCAACCGTCAAATTGGATTCATTTTCCCCAAGGTTTGGGGTGAATTAGAAAGAACATTGAAACCACCTCCTAGTTGTTCACTTTTTTTTTTTAAATGATTTTTCATCATAAAAAAAAAACTCACAGGTCATTTGTCTTCCCCCCAGTTTTGGGTCAACAGATTCTTGAAATATGGACGCATAGATTTCGAGGAATTTGGCAGGAAAACCTTCTGCTCCAATGAAGTGGGAACATGGCTTCCCACAGTCGCGTGGAGATGCGGTTTGGTTGGGAAACCGCAAGACCTTTGAAGATACACCCCTGAAGATTAACGGCTGGAACATAATCATGGAGGTTTGGAAGATCATTTTCCTTTCTAAATGGGTGATTTGTAGGTTCCATCTTAATCTTCTAGGGTGTACAGTTTGTTTTTGAGCATTGTTCACTTCCTCTCTAGAGCGAATCGCCCTTTTTAAAGAGGTTGACGTTTCAGGCAGTTGTCAAGAAAACCAACAACTTCAATAAATTGTCAACATAGATGACAAAGAAACAAAGAATTTCATATCCAATTCGCAAAAAACACTTTCAGCAAACAATCGAGACTATACTATACTATACTATACTATACTATACTATACTATACTAGACTAGACTATGGATCACTCTTTAAATATGTTTGGTCAAATTTCACGCACAGATCTCCTTCAGGACTGTATTTCGCCACTTTTTGCGCTTCAGGCTTCAGGCTTCCCTCAGTGCTTTTTTTCGGCGTTTCGGGCTTTGGATGGTTTGTAAGTGGAAAATGATTAGTAGTCCAATTAGAATCAATTAGAATCCAAAACTGGCTGGTGGTTGAAGCACCCAGTTGAAAAACACATGAGTCAAATTGGATCACTTCCCCAAGTGGGGGTGAAAATAGAAAATAATTGAAACCACCACCTAGAGAACCAATTTACATGCAATGGACATTTCGACAAATCTGGTGACCCCTTCCCAGTCTTCAAAGGCCCGCTGAGACGACGGTGGACAGGTCCATTGTGAAGTTTTGAACTGCCTTCTGGAGTGAGATTTATAGAGGGAAGTTCCACAAATGAAATCGGTTTCATGCCAACACATGATCAACTAGTGGTTTCAAACCAATTTGAACTACATATAACAACATGGAACGAGACTTCCCCAAATTTGGAAGCGAAAATTCACCAAAAAAGTACTTGACACCACCACCTTGTCAAGGTTAAGTTCCAGGTTTTGAAACCTATGAATCTGATTAGTGGAGCCATCATCATGGGAATCTAAGGGGTTCCACCCCCCTAATGCCAACCCACAGGAAATAGCCGGTCTTATTTTTTGGGATTATTAGGGGATGATGGTGATTTTTTTTTTCCCTGAGAAATAAGGCCAGGCCTTATTTCTTGAGACGGGGTGTCATTGGCGAGAGGCCCTTAAAATTTCTGCCTGGTGGTTGAGTTTCAACCCGTTTGAAAAATATGCGCACGTCCAATTGGATCATTTCCCCAAGGTTTGGGGTGGAAATGAAAAATATTTGAAACCACCACCCAGATTCCTGATTCCTATGATGTTTCTCTCCAAGCTTCTTAGTAGATCCATAGCTCGTCTTCCGCTCTTCCGTGACACCAGGGGCTCCAGCACTGACCGTGCCCAAACGTCGGTCGAAGAGAAGGCCCATCTGTCACAAAAAAGCGAATCATCACTTAGAAGCTTTAGTGTATGAATTGCAAGCACAGATAGTGACTCCTGTGATTTCACCCTGATTTCAGGGATGAAAATAATAGAAACCCTTGGAGTGAGGAGTGAACCATCATGATTAATCAAGCTGAACAAATCTTTAACGGTTTCGGTTTGGATGATTTCCTGGGCCAAAACATACTTTCCTCAGTGGTATCATCGTAGAAGTTGGCAGCAGCTTTCAAAAAATACCCCGTCAAAAATGGAAAGTAGTCAGGTCGAGGTGGTTCTGGAAAATGAACAATTTCAAGGTCTGCGCATGCTGTTTTTGTCCCGAAAACTAGTATCTACCAATAGTGCAACCATGATTCAAACACGGCGGGGACCCAAAGTCATGGAGGTTTGGTTCGAAGGACTTTCCCTTTCAATTGGGTGAGGGTCCAGCCGTTACTTTTCAGGGGTCCGGATCTGTTTGAACAGATCTGAATAGTATTAAACGATTGGAATCAGGGTACTGTAACTGTCATGTTGTTGTGCATACAGAGTATATATATATAGAATCAATGATATTATATTTGTACATTCATGATAATAAGTATACAACATCAAACTTTGGTACATGTTTACTATTTATACATATATTTGAATGTAGTCAAAGCAAACCATCTCACAGGAGTCGTGCTAATGAGACTGCAATAACAACGAACATCAGAAAACACACACACACACACACGATAAACAATCAAACACAACCACAACCACAACCACAACAACAGCAACATCAACAGCAACCGCAACAACATCAACACCAACAGCAACAACAACAGCGACAGCGACAGCGAATGCGACACCACCACCACCACCACCACCACCACCACCACCACCACCACCACCAGCAGCAACAACAACAACAACAACAACAACAACAACAACAACAAAAACAACAAAAACAACAAGAAGAGTCAGAGCAGCAACAACAAGAAGGCAAAAAATAAGAAGAAACATAATAATAATGATAATAATAATAATACTAATCATAAGAACAAGAACAAGAACAGCAGCAAGAACGACAAACAACAGGTTGAACCAAAATTTCTAGGTGGTGGTTTCTCTTCCCCCTAAAATACGAGTGAACATTAAAAAATGATTATAAACCACCACGTGGACCTATCATGATTCTCCCATGACTCTGTTGATGTCACAGTCACCGCCCCCAGCTGCTTTTCAAGGCACCTGTTCTAAGGGAACACCACTGGTTTCTGGTAGCCACCAACCGATCATCAAGGCGATGGAGCAAAAGACGCCAAAGATAAGGAACGTGCCAAAACCAATGGAAGCCCTGGATCCGTTTTGGGCCCCCAAAATGAGTGGGAACAATATGGGGGGTTTCCTAAAATGGTGGGGTGGTACCCCCCAAATCATCCATTTTAATAGGGGTTTCCATTATTTTCACCATCCATTTTGGGGTACCCCGATGTTTGGAAACACCCATATGTACCACTGAAATTCCAAGTCAAAACAACTGCTTCGTTTTTTGGCATAAACATGAATACAAAACCGTGTCTTTAGGGAATCAGTATCCAACTAGAAAATGAATTCCAAGATCGCTATGAGTGGTCAATATGCGCCCAAAGCATATAGTGAGAATATATATTCTATATACATATACATTGTATATATATATATATGTAAAAAATACCCGTAGTAGGATACCCATAGTAGAAACTAAAATGCCATCATTTTGCCGTGTCCATCAATTGTGTAGCCTGAGGCCTGAAGCCTGGGGTTTCTATTTTTCATCCACAATAACAAGCCCCCTCCGCCAAAATTAAGGTTGGGTATAACCATAACTTTTGAAAAGAAATCCACTGAATTGAATCTCTTTTCAGTTGGAAGAACAACCATTAAAAACATATTCTAGCTTTTTGCAAGGCTTCACTTCGAACCATAAGATTGTGAACCAAAACAATAGAGATCGCGATCACACTTTACCACCATGGGATGATTTCTCCCTTGCCAACTATTCACAGTCCCATCGGAGTACTTCCAATTTAATGACAGCCCAGGACATTAATTACCTTAATAATCAACCCCATATACACCTTATATAGTGGGTATTTATTGGGTATATCCCCTTTAAAGGGGCTTCTTGGGGGGTCAAACAGCTAGGGTACCATCCCAAGCGTGCCATCATTTTCCCTATGATTAATTGGGGGTACACTTTAAGTACCAATCAGCTTTGTGACAAACAGCATATGCTTAGGAGATACCAACAATTGTTTTGTGATGTGCCCACCATAGGACTGATGTGGAAGCTGACAGCCGGACCCCACGCAAAAAAGGAGATCTTCATGTCGTGAAATCATCATTTTTCAGGTACCACCGGTGAAAAACATGTGAGAAAACTTCGGCAAATACTGACGTTTCCTGACGTCAAGAATGGTCATAGTCATAGGGTGTAACCATATGGTGTTTTCTCCTGAAAGACGTGATTTAGTAGTGTATATAAAGCAACAAACATTGGAACCCCGGGAACTTTGAAGTAATCATCACTTATCCCCAAAAATTCCCAAAAACAGCAGCATCCTGGAGTCATTTTGTGCTTTTTTCTGGTTCTTTGATCGATGTCTGATCAATGATTGGAAGATGAATTTCCTTTTAGGATAGTCCCTTTTCAGGGGCGAAAATGTTAGTTTCGGAGAGTGTAATTTCACACGGAATAAAGTTTTTCATAATCCAATCCGGGCCCTAGAATTGAGGCCTCCGAATTCTCAACAAATTGCTTCCTACAAGCTGCTGCCCCGGAAAATCAGTTACAAGTAGGGGGCCCATAACTCCACTTACAGGGGTGACAAACATCCCAGTTACCCATCTACAAGGCCATTTTTTAGGGGCTATGACTCCATTTATAACTAGTGGGGGCCCACCTTGTAACATGTCACTGTTTTGATTTCGAGGGGTTCCAAATTTTGAACAAAATTAGCCATGGAAACAAACAAAAACATCAACAAAAAGTGAAGTGATCCACTGATCCACTGTTTGCCAAGATGCAAGAGCACCGGGGTAAATTGGGCGATGAGGAAGTTTCCAATCCAATTCGTCCTTATCTACATCGTTGCTGTCTTGGTTGATTAAACAAAACATCTACATGTTTAGAGGTTTCAAGGTATACATTACGGAAAACTAACATAGATTTAGATACCCCAAATGATGGTTTGGAAAAGGTGGCATCTTTAACATATGGCCATTTTTGGTATATGTTTGGTTTCTGGAATGTAAATTTTGGGGAAGAAAAGTTGTATTTCCTCCATGTTTTCCATAGGTTCGGGTGCCAGTCTTACATGAGTGATTGCATAATGACTGCGTATGAACCCTCCTCGGAGGAAAACACCCATCAAAAAAGTTGACTCCTTGCAATAAACTCAAATAACTTCAGAAATCATCGTAGTCTCAAATTGGTAGAGGTATTAATGTAATCCGTGGTTACTACTCCCTCTGAACCAATCAACATACTGCAAGTTCCTCAGATCGAATATTCTAGAGCTTCTTGGTTTTCAATCACATTCGAATAGGATGTAATCTGCTCGGATATCGCTTTCTTGCGGTTGATGGAAGAAATTGCAGCCAACCAGTTGATATGGAGAATATCTCACTTGTACCGGAGGTATATATATAATATGTATATGTATATGTAAACGTAAACATATATGCAAATTCACATGTACATGTAAATGAAACTACATATATCAACTGGTTTGCTGGATTTTTGAACCATCAACTGCAGCACACTATTGGATTTTAAGGTGGGTAAATCTGCAAAAATAGATATTTTGCCAAAATGGCTAATTCACCGACACCCCAAAGTCTTGGAATGTCAACGAGACATTTTGCGTGGGAAAGTTCCACACTTCCAAGGAAGGCATGTTGGTTTTCTAGTTGGTGGTTTCAACCCATTTGAAAAATATTAGCCAAAATGGGAATCTTCCCCAATTTTCGGGGTGAACATAAAAAATATTTGAGTTGCCACCACTTAGTTTCTTTATGGGACGTTGAAAGAGGGTTTGCAAATATGTTCCCGCTTTCAGCATCATAAACAACAGCTGGAGTATCACCGTTGTAAGGCCCCTAAAGGTCGTGTTTGACCCTCCCCAAAAGGGACATATGGCAAACTCTATGAACATGTCACGTGGTTTCATCGATGAGTGAAGTTCCAAAGAAAAACCCAATTCCACCTCGAAAAAAAACAGTCACATGGAAAGGGTTCCAAAGCCGTATTTGTCTAAATATGGATACAATAAAATATGCATATAGGTCTAGATAAAATTCAATCCTGAATCTTGGATGTTGATTAGTGTAATTGCTTCTGATAAATGAAAGGTTGTGCCAAATTATTGGGCTAGTCTATTTTGTTTGGATGGGTCTAGAACAATAAACAAATGGAGCTCTGGCGGATCCACATCTGAAATAAAGATACATGTTACTACCAGGAATTACTCCAAGTACTAGTAGTTTTTCTTGTTAAAGCTAACTTCAGAAGGGTAATAACAAGGATTCTCATGCACTAATCTGCGTTTCCCTTCATCTTTGCCCATGGTAGAGGAGTTTTGGTACAACAGCTCCATCCTCGCATTCTTATACAAGGCAACCAAGGCGCATGGTACTCACACCCACACACCTCGCACGATGTCGCAGTGGAAAGATTTCGGCACCTAAGGTGTTGCACTTGGATCAGGATGATGGAGTTGGAACAAGGGACTGATCTGAAAGTGGATGTAAATCATGATGCGAAAATTTAGGGATATTGCCATCATGACTTCTCCCCGCCATCACCTCCGACCTTGGTTTCTTAGAAATTCCAGTGGAATTTTGAAGCCTGGGGATCAAGGGATCCTGTTTGGAACCTCTCCGAAAGAATCCCATCCTATCCGTGGATTTCCATCCGAAAAAATGCTTGTTTTTTTTGAAGAAGTGATCCCCAGCATAGTTTTTCTAAGCACTGAAAAAACATGATAAGTGCAACTAATCATCCACATGGAAAACACAATCAAATATACACTTTAGTGGAAGAGTCTAGTTCCGGTCACTTGGTGGCAGGTGCTACATCACCCTTGTGTTCGAACATGTTACAAGAAACCTGGTGACAATGGGTATTTTGTTGTACCTAATGGAACTGCCGCTTCGGTGTTTCCTACAGCCAGGCTCATGAGCTCCATGCTACTCTCTTATCAAAGTAGCAATTTGGAGGCACAACCTGTCAGTATCCGTAGATCGGGCAATCTTGCGGAGTCAAAGAACTTACAGCTATGAAAATATGAAGCTATAAAAGGGGCTTCTCATATCATAAAGCAACAAGGATTGTTTATGAAAGTTCTAATGAAATACATCACAACAAATCACCATACCTTGAACTTACAACTGAGAATTGTAACATCTTATAACAATATCATCTTCAATTTAGAGGCTATTCGTTCAACTCATCTTAAATAACTACCAACACATCTTGAGAACCCTCATCAAACTCAACGTCTTTCTTTGTTACATTTTGGATTCTTCTTGTTCAGCCCCTTCATGGGGTTCACCCTTCCTTTCCAAAGGTTTTTGATCATTTATTCAAAGTCATTGTTGAGAGATTTAACAATCGTGGAGTGAGAAGATCGTTGGATCTTTTGAACTGATAGAAAGAGAAGAGATATGTTTGGAAACAGGTAGAAAAAGTGACAAGGAATCACCGAGTAGACACCTACGTTTTTGGACAAGTCTTGATGATCCACTAGAAGCAGCCAGTTCCAGTCAGGAAACAAGTTATTCTCTAGTAATAGTCGTGAATAACTTTGAACAAATACCAAAATGTCTTATACCACCTGGAAAGCAGATGGCGCGACTCCCATCTATTGGTTTATCATGGCCCCTTTCAAATCGCCACACTTTGGGAGTTGCACCATCTACTTTCACCACCGTGTAAGAAGTCAATTCATCATCTTCACCTATCTGGGCAAATTAGCGCAATTCCTAAACCTGAATTAATGGGATTTTTGGGGGATTCCCTTACTAAACCACAATGTAAGGTGACCAACCGGCGATTAAACGGTCGTTGTACTTTGCCCAGACCTATCTGCTGTCGTGTCACAATAGACCCAGACCGTTGGACCCCAGGTGGATGCAAAGCAAGCGATGAAGGTCAGCACCTTCGGCGATACATTTGTTCCGAAATGACTTCAGTTGCTGAGATGGGTTTATATTTCAAAAAATATGTAAAACATGCGGGAAACACCAAACTTAACTAAGAACCATCGGTTTTACCTGAAAATTTTAAACAGTGACTCATCAAATTGTCACCTTGCCTTTTTTGAGGGGCCGGATCCGAATTTCCCCGTTGAATTCCTGCATTTGGCGTGTCATACTGTGATGGAGTGATGGAAGAAAGTCCAAACAACTACCGTTTGGATGTATAAAACCTTGTAAAGGATGGGATAAACCACCGTTCCCTCAACTGGTAAGTTTTCCGGATTCCTGAACCATCAACCGCAGGCGTTGGTCTTGTCCGGTCGTTTCGTTTCTTGGGATTGACTACTCGACAAGCACGTGGGACCCCCAGCCACCCATACTAGCTCCCTAATCCCATTGAAGTATGGGAATGGTATGGGTCACGCTTGAAGGGAAGGGGGTCAAAAAATCCTTGGGGGTGAAGAAATCTCTAACTTAAAGACCTTTGGGTAGAGTTCCTCTAGTAGATTTCATTATGGTGCGACCCGTCCCTAAAGAAGTCAACTGGCCTATTCATGGGCGATGGTGATCCTAACTGGTGTATTCTAAATTTCCTTATTGTCCTATTTATATACCATATATCATATTTAGATATATTTAAATTAGATATACCTGGAACACCAGGGCATCTGTAAAAAACCCTTTCAATGCACATATTGTATGGGAGCAACAAGTTACAAGCCCTAAGGATTCACACGTTTCGGCCAATCCTCCCCAGGCCCGGACCATGCAGGCCATGATGTCACCAACGATGGGTGACTTGGGTTTCACGTGATCACCAAAGCCTCAAATGGGATGCCGGGATGCAAATCTGGATATCACGTTTATTGAAGGATCCTAAATCTGTCATTGAAATTAAAGTGGATACAAAAATTATATATACATCTATTTGTATATGATCTGTGTAAATAAGAAAAAATCTAAAAATATGTGATCTGTGTACATACAAATATGATCTGTGTATCTCTATTTATGCATCTGGCAAATGGCCTTGCCGCCAATCACCAACTAGCAAAGCCAGTGGTCAATGTGGCTTCGAACTTTTTAACATATGCGGGGGTAAACAAAGACAAAGATGTGAACACAACCCACCTGTATATATATATATATCTATTTATTTGTTTATCTATCTATTTATTTATTCATTTATACATAGACCAATTTGAAATTTCACCTGAGACCGAGACCAAAATGATGTCCAAGATCGGAAAAGTCTGATTTCAAGATGACTTCCAGGTTTCAGGCTTCCATCTTAAGAAAAAAGAGCTGTGCTAGTATCTCTCACTTCAAAAAGAGAAGCGCCAAGATCTAAGTATTTGATCAACAAACAATTCACAAGCATCCAGAATCAATTTAGGTGGTGATCCTTCATTGATTGGCTGGAACTGGGTGCCAAACTTTGAAACTGAGACAGATCTCCAATCTACAGGGAGGATCCAAGGGGTTGAACGTGTTGCGACACTCGTGCATGAAATTTATCCAAACATCTCTATACCATGATGATCCGATTGTCACTAGACAATGATGCTTGGAGACGGCCAATGCTAGACCTATACTAGCAGGAACGACACTGATAATTTATACCCTTTACAGCACGGTGGTTTCCTGAGTATTGCTACCCCAAACTTGATGGTGTGCATTCCAAAATCAAAACTAGATGATTTTGGAGTAACAGCATTTAAGGCACACAAACAATTTAAAGTAAATCCAATGATTGGATTGATTTGCTATGTTTACTTACCCCCTACCCTTCCTCCCACAATCTTTTAAGTGGAAAATAGGCGTATCTCCAATATTAGTTTCCTTTCATTTAGGCTAATTGTCCACTGAACCATGATTCTAGGAGAACGGGTTAACCTCAAAGGGTTAGTGAACGAAGCCCCGACAAACGGTTGATGGTTCAGAAATCCCAAGGCCAACCACCGTTTGGATGTAAAAAACACCTTGGAAAATAATGGGAGTTCCACTACCGTTCCCTCAACAGGTGAGTTAGCCGGATTTCAACCAACCATCAACAGTACATGAACCATCATTTGCCACTGTTACTGGGAGGGGGCCACACTCAACCTATAAATAATGGGATATTTACCCAAGAACCTGAAACCACCCCGACCTCCCAGATTTCTACCAGGAAATCTCTTAATCGATCGCCTGAATTCACTGTGCCATAGATGCCCAGGAAACCCAAGGTCAAGGTGGAGATGGTCATACCTTTTTTTGTCGGAGGATGGATCAGCGCTTTTTTTTGGTAAAAGGTTCAGCCCTCCCCCCCCCCAAAAAAAAAATACCCGCCGTGAAACTAACATTTTCGCATCTGAAAATACACCCCTGGAAAAGGGGTGAACTATTGGAAACCATCATTTTTAGGTGCTATGTTAGTTCCAGGGCGGGTAGTTATTTAGAAAAAAGGATCACATCCCATTCCCATAAAATTCCATGGGACTGGTAGATTTACCTACATTTGGCTTAAATTCATGATACATGTAGGTACCATACATTAAAGTCCAGCCTTTTCTATCCTTTTCTAAACTGTTTTGTTTTTTGTCACACTGGGCGATTTGATCATTGCTATCATAATTAACCGATTGTGCTTCTTGGATGGGAGAGAATTGGAAAGAGATACCCACCAATTTTTGAGGGAAAGTAGCATATCTGAGAAGCAATGATGGTAATGAACCAGTCAAAATCTGCTAGATCAAGGGAAAACCAACTCAAAATCATCTGACACCGGAGTATTCATGAAGGATGATTGTATCTATTATATGTTCAGTTTCAAAGAAGCTAAAATTCCATACGCTTGCATACGTAAAAAGTTGGAGTAGAACAAAGAAAACTCCCAAGAAATAGTTCTATGGGTAGTTCCTACCCTGCTTACAACATTTTAATGGCAAAATTTGTAGGAGTCATAAACATCTGCAACCCTCTTCTATTAACAGAGCACGAGATATCACGCAGGACATAGCTTTTAGAATATAGGATGGAAATATAGGTAGATTCATGGAGGCTCGATTCTAGATTGAACTTCTTCAAATCAGTTGTCAAACTTTACCCGCGTAACATTTCACAAAACCAATTCACCAACCTAAAATTGATGAAAATTCCTTCTACTAAACCACCTTTAGCCTTGATGGTGGCGAGCCCGTCTGACCACGTCAGTCTTCATCCAAACTAAGGGAGGATCAAGTTGGGTCATAGCACCTGGGTCCCTCACGATATTTATAGCATCCAAGGTATGTTGTCGGTGCCTGGAACCCTGTTGACAACCATCCTTTAAAATGGTTTCGGAAATGGTGATTTCCAACCAACCATCTCCTATATACAGATTTGGTTCATCATCCAATTTATAGCTAACCATCTATAAATGGTTGACCTTGGGGTTCCAAGGGATGATTATGGACAACCTGGATTTCCCTAAAATTGGCCCCCAGGGTTTTTAGCCCAACATCATCACCCTTACATCACCCCTTGACACAAAAAAACACGGTGCATGTCATTCGTCGATTCTACTGGATGGTCGATGCAGGCAAAAACATTTCATAGAGCATACTTGTTTAGGCCTACCCATAACCCCCCCTTGCCCAAAAAAAGCTTGTTGCCTCGATCATCATAGTGTCATTAAATACGTTTTGTGCCATTGAACATATTAAACAGATGGCAGGTATATATGTATATATGTACCAGCACCTTCAAAGGGGTGCCAAATGGTTCCTAAAGGGTGTCAAATCACCATCCCTTAGGGTTTAATTGGCACCCCTTTGAAGGTCCAGGTATATACATATATATATATATATATGCACAAATTCTCGTGAAAATCACTGAGTATATACAAGGTGGGCCCCCTACAATCGTTATAAATGGGGCTTATAATCCCTATAAATGGCCGAACATAGATAGGTTTCCCTGCTTTTTTTAACCCTACTTACAGGGGCCCTATAAGCTCCATTTTTATAACTGGTTTTCAGGGGGCTCGCCTTGTACAAGCCACCCAGCTGCTTCAACCGCTTTAAGTGAGCCACGAAAAAAAGACCCTTACTACTTTCCATTGAATCCTGGTTGGTTAATAAGGATCCTTATGTCATGGTTTATGAAATAATCCCTATATAAGTGGGTAGTTTTTCATCCCCTCTATACCCTAAACAACCAGGGGCCCTTTTTTCATTGTTCAGTCGTGATGTACCAAGTCGCCCAAGGCTCCAAAGACGAACAAACTCCGACGTCCCGTGGATTCAATGAAGTACAAGGCTGGGAGGGTGAAGACCATGTTGACGGCATTGGCTAACCTAAAGAAACCCCAAAAAACATACAACAAAAACATGGTTCCCAAGAGGGGTTGGAGGTGAACTAAGCTTGTTCAAATATCAAGTTAGACAGATGTGGATGTTTGTTGTTGAAGCATGTCACTATATATCTTTTTATATTGCCTATAGTACCTTTTACTGATCTATCATAATATGTATCTGAGTTGATATAGTTGTTGTTTCAAATTACTGTTTACATTTCCCTATTGCTTGTTACTCCAGCATACATGTTGACAATCGCAGTTATACAAATATTCACAGTAATTCATTTCTATTCTATCCTCCAGGGTGAGTTGCTTTTGGCCAAATCATCAAAAAGGGAACAGTTGTGCATATACACTGCCAACATTAGTCGCCTCATCTGATATATGTCTGGTTGCAGGGTAACCCTTCTAAACACTCTCGGAGGATTGTAGCTCAAATCATTCTTTCGGCACAATGTCCTTCCATTGCTCGGGGTGAAAATAAAAACATTTGAAACCACCGCCCAGTTTATGCCCAGTTTTCTTACACGTCACAAAATCTCTTTCATCCTGAAATATAGATGCCTGAACCACTTCCATCAATTCATCAGGTCTTCAGTGACAAAAACGTCACTTCACCCTTCCACTATCATGCTTGTATGGTTAGTCGTAGCAACCCCAGGTCCGAGACACGTCTGAAACAAATTGGCATCGAAGCCCAGGTTTTTGAAGATCCGGGGTCCGAAGTACATGAAGGCATTCCTGGTCCAAGTGGCTGAGTAAGTCTGCTTTTGGTGGTCCACAATAATTTTGAGCCACCTAGTGATGAACCAAATAGCAAAAAGAGGACATGGTTCTCTAAAACATCTAAAACAACACCTGTATTCAACAAAGTCAACGTCAAAAACAGGTCAAACAAACATCTCTGGTTGGTGGTTTCAACTCCTATCTGAAAAACTATAAGTCAAAATGGGTTCATCTTCCCCAATTTTCGGGGTGAAAATAAAAAATATTTGAGTTGCCACCATCTAGAACATCCTACCAAAAAACACCAGCTTCAGCAGCTATCTATCTAGCCTCACTTTGACCTTGATCAGCCCCATGAATTTCTAGCCAACCAAAATCTCAAAACCGTGTTGGTCGGCAACAAAAAAACAACACGCCCATTGTATGGCGAAAACAAGCCCATTGGAAAAATAACAAGCGCCATCTCATACCACATGTGTTTCGGCAACAAATAACCAATCTCATTCACGATTTGGTGTAATTTTCGGATGGCGATTATTTTTTTTCGCGATTTTTTTCGAATCGGAAAACCGATCCCCGAAGGATCTTTGAAAACAAGTATATACCCTCCAGGATATCCGAACATGACTGGCTGGAAAACCAAGCAATTTTGAGTCGATGTATCTCCTAAAGATAGTGATTTTACAGCCAGGAATGTTAGTTTTGTTTTTTTAAAACCTTTACAACGCCAAGGGATCCTGAAAAAATCAAAATTTGACTCAGTTTCACCATGAAGATTTGACCCCAGGATGACTGGAGGATGATTCCGTAGGACTCACATCAACTAAAAAGGTAAGAAGCAAATCAATTCACAAGCATTCAGCAAGGATGTGGTGTACAGGGCCCCATGTAAAAGGAAGCAACCACCAACAGCCTTTATGAAGACCAATAGCTTTAGTTTCTGAAAGGGTTCAAAAAAAGGAAAATCTTCGTGGAAAACTCATGTCAACAATGTCACCTAGATCTTCGTTCCACTTTTGCCGAGATTCATTCCAACCAACTGTTGTAGCATTTGCAGGCCAGAACCGATACACACCAGGGTGAAGACTCTTCCACTAAACACCTCTGAAAACACGAAGCTTCAGCAAAACAGGTATGGTGAAAAGAAGGTTCCAGTCTTGGTCATAACTTCAAGTTGACTGAAAAAATGCAATGGAAGCTTGAAGGGAATGGACTTGACTTGTTTAAATATCAACCTATCATCATCATCATCATCATCATCATCATCATCATCATCATCATCATCATCATCATCATCACATCTTTCAGTTGTGTATTCCAAATCTCAATGCTCGTCGACTTCCAAGGGCGGAGCAACAAGCAAAGCAAACTAGTAACCACTCCAGGTAAGCTGGAGGCTGTAAACACAAAATTAATCATCATCTTCACCACTGTTGGTGACCGGATGGGTCACTCACCACAGAAGAAATATTATATTCGATTTATGTTCATCATCAATATTATCTACCAACTCATTTACCATTAAAACATCAATGTATACGTAACTATAATATCAAAATATACCGTAAAATCAACCATCCGTGTAGTTAAATATCTCCGCCTATTAAAAATTTTTACATGATCATTTACAGAGGCCACTCTTGAGTCGATGATTTTCCTTTCTCCAAAAGGGGATGGATATGTTGGTTTTTCTTGAAGGGATCCACCTGCAATTGAGCAATGAAAAAAACGTATTTACTTTCCATGAGTCATCCTAGTTGTTTAATGGGGTTCCTTCTAGCAGCTTGTGAAAATCCCTATATAACTGGGTAGTTTGATGTCATCCCCGACATATACCCTAAACAACCAGGTTTTTTTCGTTCAAATGAAGATCTCGCCTCTTTCCATGAACCGGTGGCATTGGCACATTCCAACTTGTACTCTTCGACAATATCCTTGAGTTCCTAGCGTACCAATTTGTGGTTGAAGGATCACCACTTGAAGTTCGTTGCAAATGCGAAAAATGGCGAAAGTAAAACTGAGAGTTGTGAATTGTAAATATGTGACCCACCAGTGGTGAGGTCTCCAGAATTAACTTATTCTGCAACAGGTGTTGAAAGGTACTCCTCCAAAACAAAAAACAGCATACCCTCGAAACTAACATGTCAATGGAAAACTAATCATTTGAGTCGATGTATCTCCTATTAAAAATGGTGTTTATTCACTGTCATGTTAGTTTTCGGGGGGGATTGTTTTTAGACACCAGAAAATTTCCTGGTTGAAAGGAACAGCCATTTTCCATCACTTTCTGGGGTCCATCTTTGTTTTCCTGTGACCAAAAAATATCGTCGCTTCAGTCTCTTGGAGCCCAAATGAAGTTACACCTTCGAAGTTAACAACATGTCGTTCAACAAAAACACCGTTCGCCCTGGAAATTGCCGCGCGGTGAAATTAGAGTGAGATATACCCTCCATGGAACTAACAGCAAACGCCCCTGAAAATAGGCCGAAACCCAAAAGGAAACTCATCTTCCAACCCCAGTGTTTCAGGTGCAATGTTAGATTCACGAAGGGTACAATTCACCACCAGGTCACCAGGATTATTGCATTTTAGGATCGGGAATCCCAACCTAAACCTTTATTTGCCCCGATTGCATCCTGGGTGGGGGGTAGATCCAAGATATAATGAGTGATCTTTTCATCTACACCCCGCGAAAACCAACGGCAAATTTTCCTCAACACCTGATGGTTTGGAAGATACATTTCATTTCAACCTCGGGGATTTCCGGGGTGTCCAGCGGTTAGTTTTCAGGGTGTATCCCCAATTTTTCCCATTACGAGTTCTGTATATACGTACATCCCAAACCAATTGATCCCCAAGCTGCATTTAGTGACCTAAAAGATTCAGATCCTCAAATGTGATATCCTCATCTGTTTTACACAACAATTGAGCCACGAAAAAAACCTGGGGTCCCTTACTTTCCATGAGTCATCCTGGTTCTTTAGTAGGGATCCTTATATTTAATGGTTTATTATAATTCCCATATATTTGGGTAGTATAATCCTCCATATATACCCCAAACCACCAGGGGCTCTTTTTTTCATTGCTCAATTGGCTGGTTTGAATTCTGATGGCCTCTTGGATCAAGGTCTCCGCGTAGGCGTCGCCCCGCAATGTCACTAAGGTCTCTTTTGCCTCCTCCACCCGGCCCTGAGGCAAACGCGAAAGGCAGAAGCGAGCTAAGCGATTTTTGGGAAAATCCAAATTTTTCCACCCCCGAAAACTACAGTAACGGCTGGAACCCAAAAATTTGGAGGTTTGGAAAATCACTTTCCTTTGAAAAAAGGGATGATGAAAATCATGGTCCAGCCGTTAGTTTTCGGGGGAGTATCATCCGTGTATGGGATGTTTGTGTACATATGTATTTGATGAATGATGATACATGTAAGTAAATATATCACACATCAATGGCAGGGGGTCAAAGTGGATTGAACAACTCAAACCACATTCCCAGAAGGAGAACTTACCATGGCAGAAAGCAAGAAAACACATATCCAACAAGGTATACTATGATATATACATATATAAATATAAATATATATATATATATACATATCCAAGCCAACACAAAAACAAATGGCAAAGCGGTGCAGGGTTTGGGAATCACACATGGATATGCCCATGAGCAGTTTTGTTTGAGATATGTCGTCCTAGGGTGCCTCTAGAATTGCATAAACGAAGAACTATGATCCTTCAACACTTTTGTTATGGCGGGTCAACCTACCCCCCTCTAACGTCTCCCCCCTCAGAAGTAAGGATTTAATAATGCTTTATTGAGGGAAACCGATGCTTAATAAGCCCTCAATAAGGCCTTCTTTCTGGGGATGGTACGTTAGGGGGGGAACCAGTAGGTTGATCAGCCATGATTTTGACATGGGAGCTTTTTGAGTCGTGCTTTCTGACTTGGAGAGCTGAAGCAGAATTTGGGTGATTTTGGTTGTCTTGACGAGCAGCAGCAACAACAACAACAACAACAACAACAACAACAACAACAACAACAACAACTTACCAAACTGTTTCAAATCAAAATAATTTTGGCCCAGTGGAGATTGAACAAAACAATTCATTGAAAAAAACAGATGAAGTTATTGTAACCATCACCGAGTAGAGTTTCAACTGGCAATTGGATGCAACTTTTGCCGAATCTTTTGGGGAAATGGTCCTGCTGGAGCTTAGCGAGTATCGTTATCGATACATTCAGTTAGCTTGCTCCCTTCAAGACAAGGAATTCTGAAATACCTACCAATCTAGTTTCATGGTGCTGACCCTTCTATACATATGTGCAGTAAGATGTATATCTGTATACCGAGTAAACACGCAAACCAAATTGATCAAACAGTGTTTGAAACAACACATGAATATTTCAACATGCCTAACTCACTGAATGACGAAGTCATGAATCCACACGCACACATAAACAATGTGAATTGATAAGTAATCATTAAATACATCTGTGGGTGAATCGAGGTATGAATGATGAACATGAATTGATGAAAGAGGTAGGACAAATCAATAAATTCTGAAAACAAAATCAACTACTACGTAAATCACAGGATAATCAACAAGCACTACATCACTTGGAGGATCATCCCGTGGTTCATAACTATGGCGATCGTAAGTCCCCTAAGTAGGGTGGTTCCCATTCCAAATGGCCTTTTTATGGCTTATAAATGGGGGTGATCCTAACCACTTACAAGTCCTGGGATGATCCTCCAAGCATTGAGCAGAAAAGCCAATGGCCTGCTGCACCAACCATCTGGGTGATCGTGGCAGGAACGGCATACATGCCTTAGCGGGGCATGTGGGACTTTTTGGTACCATATGGGGGTTTCCGAAAATAGTGGTACCTCAAATCATCAATCTTAATAGGGTTTTCCAGTATAACCCATCCATTTTGGGGTACCCCTATTTTTGGAAACACCCATATGTTTTTTCGGACATTTCGAAATGCTCAAAGATGCGCCTTATAGATCTATTTCAGATCACAATATATCACAATCCACCCAAAGAATCTTGAAACATTGCAGTGACAGGTGAACAAAAACCCACTGAACAAAAGCCTTGGGGTGAAAGACATGCTACCAAATTTGTTGCCCATTTGCCTAGGTCTCAACTTTATCAAATGTGTAAATGAACAAAAATCAACACCGACCGGCATCAATCACGGAATTTTAAGGGTACGAGTACCACCAAAGCCACCCTGCCCAGGAGAAAAGGCCTTTAGGAATGATTTCACCCTGGAAGATGAACGGCTGGTTCATCTGAGAATATACCCCTGGAAAAGGAAAATCATCTGAACCAAACCATCATGACTTCAGGTTCTATGTTAATCTTCGGGGGTGTAACCATTGTCCCCCAATTTTGAGGGACAATTCCCACGAGACCTCTTCCACCTTTCATAAAATGCCAAGAGACTAAAATCACCAGTGCTGGGATGGCCTAGGCCCGATCACAACCCATTGGGTGTTAACATGTTGCGTGCTCCCAAGCTACGTAGGACACACCCAGAAGGCTAACGGCTAACGTGGACACCAATTGTTCCCATAGTTGCAAAAAAAACATTTCCAAGCCATCTCTTGTAGGGACCAATGTGAATTTTCCATCTGTGTAATAGAAAGTGAAGGTTAGTTGAGATATCAAAATACAGAGAATCTAAGTTTTGGGTGACATCTCTGTCACCACTGAAAGTGTCTGCCTAAAACAATCTGTTCCTCTAAGAATCCTTGTACAAACGATAATTTTCTGAGGTGATTTGGGGCAACACCAAAGCTATAGCTCATCCTCAGCCGTCCTCCAACCAACCATAATCCCAGCGATTTCACTTCAGAAGATTCCAGCCTGAAGAAGAATGGCAGTACGCCAGCCACCATCAACATCAACCAGAAATTCATCTAGCAAGGCGGCAACAAAGATGCCTGTCAGCAAATCAATCTTCAAAGGATGGTCCCATCGACTGATACCTTTGTGAATTAGATGTCAATCCAATCATATCACAACTACAACTATACTTGAAAAATCTGCCCCCCCAACCAAGGATTCCAGATATTCCAGTCACCACCAGGATTTATCACATACCGTTCAACCTTTATTTGCCACGATTGCAGGGTGAAGGGTGAGTCGGGTAGATTGGATACAGGATGTCACCTTGGTGGTTTCCAACCCACGTGAAAAATATGAACGTCAAATTGAATCATTTTCCAAAAAAAAGTAGGGGTTTAAAATCACCACCTAATATCTGCATGTGAAAAATATTAGTGAAATTGGATCAATTCCACAAAAAGTAGGGGTGAAAATTCCAAAAATCATTGAAATCACCACCTAATATTTGTATGATTTACCTTGTAAGGGGTGAGATGACATCCATAAAAAATCAGCAAATCATTTAAGATGGCTGGTCACTGGTCGGTCGATAAAAAAAGGATTATCACTTGGGGATCAGCGGAGAAAACTACCCACGTTAAGAAACAATGGGAGGGTTGTTTACTCTTCTGGCAGTGTGGCAGGAATAGTGTTAACATAAAAATTTCCTATGCACTGGCCATAGGTTTACTATATCTTGAGAAAATTCCCCTCCCCTCCCCAAAGTGGACACCCGAAGGTTTCAGATATAAATCACCAAAACCTAGCACCGTCGAAGGACAACACACTCAAGTTCCCAGTGATACTGTTTTGTTTAGCCGTCACCAAAGGTGAAGTAGCGAATGTGCCCCAAAATTTTTGCCAGGCTTAGGACCAACCATCCCAGGTACGCCGTTAACAGAATGCCACTCATATCTTCGCCCGAGGGCTGAAGAACAGTCTTAACCAACTTTGGGGACACCATTTGTTTTTGTTGGGTTGATGGTTGCGCCAGGAATATCATATGACCACTGCATGGGCAGTTACTATATGCCACTGGTATGCAATGTATTTATTGTCCTTTACAGGGCTGTGGGTTTACGATTTACACAATTATGTATATCTGTATGTCTCTACAAGGCACTATCATTCATGAGAACCAAATATTCCGCTGAACTTTGCAAATCGTTCCAAAAAAGCTTCTGGGGTATTACTATATTAAACCTGTGCAAACCAGGTCACCACTGAAATAACACATTGGGGAAAAATGAAAAGCTCGCAAAGACTTTCAGGCCACATCGCCGGGAGTCACACCAGTGATGATGGGATTAAGGGATGACCTCTGGGAAAAACCATGATCAATCTGTTGCTGGTAATTGTTGATGTTGATGTTGATGTTGATGTAGTAGTAGTAGTAGTAGTAGTAGTAGTAGTAGTAGTAGTCGTAGTCGTAGTCGTAGTCGTAGTCGTAGTAGTAGTAGTAGTAGTAGTAGTAGTAGTAGTAGTAGTAGTTGTTGTTGTTGTTGTTGTTGTTGTTGTTGTTGTTGTTGATAAAAAAATGATATTTTAAAATGCAAATACTAGTACCATGATTTCAATCACTGATGCATCACTCCCCCACATGCTGCAAATGTAAATGACCTGTGCCACGGACAAAAAAAAGGAAACTTTTCGTACATATATTTCCTGTAACCATTTTCTAGGCAACCAACTTTTCCATAACAAGGAGCCTTTATGGGGCTTCATTTAAGACCCGAAAAATTCTGGTGAACTCTCGCCTGTAGTGATCATCATGTTGTACATGGATGTCAAGGTCCCTCGCAACTCAGCGGGCGCCATCTCAGCCTGAAAACGACGAGGTGAAAGGATTTTGTTGAGATTTCGCCGCAGGAAAAAAAAGACTGGCTATACTTCAGCTGTTAAAGAATTTGCTCATTTGTGTTCATCATTTCAAAAAGCCCGGCCATAAGATGATAAAGACATGCCTCTTGGAAAACAACATGAGAAACTTTTTTTAGTTTAACATTTCCAGGTGTTTTACAACTTGAAATTTCCAGCCAAACCAAACTTGCGCCATCATCAAATCTGCTAAGAATTCTAAATCAATGGCACTGGTGAGGTTGCTTGCCTCTCTTTATCCGCCTTTTCCCTCCTTCTACCGGGGGAGTTCCCCCTCAAGTCAGGGGTCATTATATGACACCAACCCCAAACAATGCACGACTGTTGATGGTTCAGAAATCCAGCGTACCACCTGAGGGAACGGTAGTGGAACTCCCATGAACCCTACAGGGTAAAATAGCACCATCCCAAAACCGTGCTTGTATGTGGGATTTCTTTTCTTCCATCAACAGTACTTTCAAGGGAAAGCCCCCGCAAATTCACCATACATTTGCAGTGTTTGATTTTTCCAAAATGGGTGTTTCCTTAAATGGTGGTACCCCCAAAACACCCCAAAATGATCATTTTTAGTAGGAAAACCGATGGTTGTTGGGTACCACCATTTTAGGAAACCCCCAAATGGGTCCTATTTAAATGATCCCTGCAAGAGGAAAGTTTGCAATTTTCAGCTTCCAGGGGCTTTCCAATATGATCCACGGATTCCTCCAAGTGACTTGCATTCGGATCAATTTGGATCGTGACTTGAGAAACCAAACGGTAAATGGGTGGTTTGGGGCCCTCGAATCGGGGTGTCCCTAAATAAACCAGTCCCTTTCATAAGGCATAAGGGAATCCTAGGAATCACACACCACCAAACCAATGCACCCAATTAGCCGGTTTATTTGAGAAAAATAAGTTGAAAAAAAAAACTGGTTGGTGGTTTCAACCAATCTGAAAAAGATGCTCGTCAAGTTGGATCAGTTCCCCAAGTAAGTGTCAACAAAGTTTCATACCACCACACAGATAATCTTGGGCAAGGTAAGAATCTCATCCCTTAAAGGAATTGCAAGAGGTACTTCATGGTACGAGCGCTTTACTTTTCAGGAGGCGGTGCTAGTCGAAAGACCATCCAATCACCAAGGATGGGACTACACTCCAGCTGGTCATTGCCCCCCCCCTCAAAGCCGTGATGTCTATCCCCGAAGTAAACACCACTCTCGACTCTAATCTAAACAGAGCTGGAAGAATCTCGTCACAACATCTACGACTTCTGGATGTTACTTCCTGTAGAAAAAAATGCGGGCCTCTCCACTGTTCCTCAGCACTCACACTTTTCCGCCTTTTTTTTGCATGCCTGGTACAAGGGCACGACATTGCTTAACAAACCAATCGATGTTCCAGTCACCCATCGTCCAAAGAGAAACACCTGAATCATCGCTATTTTTCAGTGAAGTGGGGGAGTTGGAGTGCTTGGTTTCCGATAAAGGTTGTGAGTGATCTTCAGTAATGGGGGACACCAGTTATGAAGAAGATAAGAACCTTTTATAGTAGATACTATTTAGTTCCAGTCGTTGGAAGCAAACTACGAATAAATCCAGTTTTTTAGCTGGTGGTTCCAAACCATTTTAAAAAACTCCAATTTGGATCATTTCCGAAAAATGTATATTATACACCGCAAAAAACTCACATGACACTGGAAAAACAACCATTAGAAGATGTATCTCCTAATAAACATTGCGATTTTCCAGCCAATCATGTTAGTTTTCGGGGGTGTATAGGGGGGAAATAAGCAAATCTTTGCAACCACCAGTCATTCTTTGTTCTTATCCCCTCAAAACTGGGTAGTGTAATCATCCCCTATAAAAACCCTAAACAAGCAGGGCGAAACCACCTAGTTTTGGTGGTGGCCAACATCCATACATCATCCAAACCGCCAAAGCGTTCACATTTCCCCAATAGGTCTGATACGTCAGTTTTTCAGTGGCGGATATTTTTGGTTGGTCTGTTTGGCTTCCCAACCCAAAAACGTAAGGAAATTCTCTGAAACAGTGCTTGTTATACATGAAAAACATCTATATTTCACTCATCAAAATAAGTGTAAATAAATAGGAGCCAACTTGAAATTTAACAAAACGTAAATGAAATTAATGGAACATAATGTAAGTAGAGTACAGTTCAAAATGGCAATACGACAGTCCCGAACTGAAAGAGTAAGCAATAAGCGTATAACTTGATAACATGAATATATCGTAGCCTTCATACCGCAAAGAGATTTGAGAACCCAAAGTGGTAGGAATACTTCGAGAAACAGAAGTGTGGAAGGATCACCTCCAAAAAACTCACCTAAGGACACGGGAAGAAAATAGAGCTGGGGGTACTCTCGGAATTTTCAAGCCTTGCAATAGTAACATCCACCTCATGATGATGTTGACCAGGAAAGATTGGTATTTGCTCACTTCAACTAGCCATCTTAGAATGCCTGAGAATATCTGAGATGTGATCCTTACCTCGCTTCGCTCCCTTCCTTTCGCAGCAACCTAGATATCCGGATATCAAGGTGGTATGTTGAGAATGCTGAGTCTCCGAAAAAAACCCGGGGTCCCTTACTTTCCATGAGTCGTCCTGGTTGTTTAATAGGGATCCTTATGTCAGGGTTAATCATAACCCCTAACTAACTGGGTAGTATAATCCCCGATATACCCTAAACAACCAGGGGCTGTTTTTTCTATTGCTCTGCGGGGAGCAGCATCACAAGTTGCTGCTGATTTTGCAGCACTTGGAATCACCTGAAGGATTTTCCTTGGACTACTCACCCACCTTCTCCCAAAATCACCACCATCCCCCCCAGCTCGGCAAAGCTCCATTGACACCAAAGCAACTGTCATGGATTGACTCAAAGCTTGAAGTGCACAACCAACCAAGAAAATCACCTCAGTGCGAACCGTGTTCACCTGAAAATTTGAAAAGGGTTTAGGGTTGTTGTACCGTAATTATACCGATACAGTATAACACTTTGGCTCCATCAAATTGTGGCGTCATGTGGCGTCATTCAAAGGTAAGGTGATGTCCTTGTTGCATATCCATGTCCAAAAGCACTTGTCAATCATACTATGCTATATAGCTGGTTGGATCATCCACTTCCCAAACATCATGTCTGCTGTAAAGCATTATTTAACATTTAACTTTTATTCTCAGGCATTCATCTGGCATCAGCTTTGTTCGTGATGATCTCTTGGATATTAGTGAGATTTTATGAGCATCAACTATATCAACTCATTTCCTAAGAGCACCTAAACCAAGGGAAGAAGTGCATGTCGCAGCTTCCACATATCGGGTTGACTCATGGGTTTGTTGCTAGTTTCCCCATGGGTCCACACCACCCCTGCGCAGCCAAGTTTGTTCCGAGTCACACCACCCAACAGAATACTACTCCGTCGACCCAACTCATCTAAGAAGAAGCCTTCATGGCAGTTGACAACCAGCTGCTGATCAGAGGTTCTGAAAAAATAACGAAGGTTTAGGAACATGAGAGAACATGTAACATGATATGACTTATAACTTTTAATATCTTATAGTTTACAACTAACTTACAGGAGTTAATCTTTGGGACTACTTGGTTTGATTGTGCACAGTAGTTTCATGCCTATCTGAAAATAAATGTAGTTTCCTGATGTTTGCTACTTTCTGTGAATTTTTAGTGTGCGTTTCCCATTCAGATTCCAGTCCCATTTCCTAACCAACAAATTTTGCAAAAACTTCTCCACATAGATCCCTGCACCCGTGACAAATCTCTTACAGCTTCAAAACTCCAGTTTTTTTCTCCCAACATTTCCCCATGTCCAGATCCAATCATCCAACTTTTCACCAAGAAACTACTGACTGGCGGAAATGATGTGCCAATACATCCAATAGAAAAGATCTGAGGTGCAGGATTTGAGATTGGAGAACATGCGGAGATGTAGGTCATCAAAATGATGTTTGTTTGATTTTGTTTGCGAACATATCTGACTCCAAATGGATTAGTGACTAATCCTAGAAAAAACAAAAAGGAGGTTTGATCATCTTCATTGTGGACATATAACCAGCCCATAAAGGCAAAAAACAGTTGAGTTGATCTACCAACAAATCTTTACTAAAACTGTTTTCCAATGTTTTCTCAGTTGCTTGATCGCACGTTTCAACACCATGTTCACATCAATATGGGAAAAAACATTTTGAAACCACAACCCTTCTTCTATGATGTTTCATATCTGAGAACAAACTCCTTTTCCGTTCTGCCCCCATGCAAGAACACTTCGCTCGCGGATCTTCGTAAATTCGCAGCTCTACCATTTTAGATACTCAAACTTAAACCACTCTCTTTTGCAGGATCACTTTGCCGTATATTTTATGAGGTTGTTATGGGGACACAAATTTCCATGTGTCATTTTAAACTGCTGTTGTACAAATGGAGATGTTCATACCAGTCGTAGTCGATGGTACATGTATAGCCATGTCGTGAAAAGACCCCAGAGGCGTACAAGTGAGATGATCATACATGCACTTACATGCAGGAGTTTTGATTGATTACAAGTCTGGATGAAGTAAACACCACACTTGGCACCCTTCATCCAGAATTCCTCAAATGTCAGGCGACGCTTTTTTTGACGGAAGATTTTCGAATGCTTAACCACCACCAATCCGAGGGTTTCATCTCCGTCTTCATTTTTTTCATGTCATCCAGAATCCAAATTTCATAACTTTCAAAATCTACCAAAATTGTAATTTGCAAGCATCCTCAGCTCCATACCCCCCCAAAAAATGGCACTCAAAACACCCAGCACTTCCAAAGCTCCACATCTGTCAAGATACTGCCACGATGAAACCAGCTTCTGCAGAAGCAATTTGTGAGCCTTTATTTCTCCAGTCAGACAAATGACCCACATCCTCAGCAGAGGCTGTGAAGTTTTTGTAGGGCCCCACCTATATGAAAAGACTTTTTGGTCCTACGGGGATGGACTTTGATCCTGACGATTTGACTTTGATGGTGTTAAACTTCATCATAATTCAACAGCGAGCTGGTGGTTGAACCACCTATCTGAAATAATTGCAAATCCACAGGATGTAATCAATTCTCGCTGCAGAACATGTCTCAAAAGTAGATATCCTTTAAATGCAATGTACATGTTACAATGGCACAGGATCCATTCTATTTAGACATGCCGTTTGACAACACATGCATCCAAAAAAAGTTGCAGTCTGACTGCGTATCAACCAACGCTCGTGGAATTCACCAAGAAATTGGCCGTGAAGGTGAAAAAACTATTGTCGTATCGTGGCGTATGCCAGTCGCACTCAAGTGGATTCTATATGTTTTTTTCCCAAAAACACATTTTTTAATTTTGGAAAATCACAAGTGTAAATCAACAAATTCCAAGAGATCAAAACAAAAAGGGAACAACTACTGTCGATGATAAAACCTTGTAAATAATGGGATATTTACCATATCAACTGGTGAGTTTTCCGGATTTCTGACCCATCAACAGTATGGATATAGAGGGACAGGTCACAAATTGCTGCACAACACGAACCTATCCTCTAACCCCCAAGATGCGATTCCTCGAAAACCCCCTCAATCCAGTGGCAATTTTTGAGGACCCCAAAACAAAACGCCATGTAATACAGGTTCATGAAACACCCCTTGGAGGGTCCAATCGACTGATTCTTCTTAGAAAATGTGTTTTTTGTGTGATTGTTACCCTTTCTCCCATAATCATGGAAGTTAAACATGGGTCCCTCAAATAGTAATCACCAACCCAAACAATGCCCTTGTCAAAAGTGTCATACATTTGCTGCTTGTTCAATCCCACCAAAATGGGTCCCATTTAGTGATCCCGGATCTGTTTTTTGAAAAAACCCTGGGCTTCCCAAACGCGTTTGAAGCTGGGACATTCCAAGATTGGTGCCTGGGATGTCAATGGATCTTTCCATGGCAAATGTAGCCATGGAAGAAGCTTGGTAAACCACTGGATATTTACAGCGTTTGCTGGGCAATGGATTTTTTTGGGGTTGAGGTTCCAAGTCTGGGGATAAATATGCTGACATACATGGATCGACATATGATATGAATGATTATTTTTGACAGAAATAGACAGTGTATGCCTGGAATAGACTAAAATGATGTCAACGCTGGGTGATTGTCTACCCCTGTCTGTTTAATGAGGTATTGAGGTGTTTTTCAGAAGGAATGCCAATTGCTGCAAGGCTGCCCCATCAACCTTCCGGAGGGTAAGGCAGGGATGTTCGCTTCGGGATTTCACAAGCCTATATTGACCGCCAACTCAAAATAGCGGACGTACTAACCACCCTAAAACTCACAAGGCAAAGTCTTCACACATGGAGTATTGACCGACAGTTCCCCTCAAATGTGGCCATTCTTAACCCTTCATGTTTTCCAATGGAAGGGGATCCGAAAAAAAAGAAATCAGTGAAGGAAATGGACAAGTTGTCTTTTTCTATACCTTGAAGGACCCTCAAAGGTTCAATCCAGCAATGAAACATTCACAACTTCACAACAGTTTAGTTTGTTACAGTACTAGTTGGTGGTTGAACTCACCAACCCCCTTTGAAACATATGCTTGCCCGTCAAATTGGATTCATTTTACCCAAGGTTTGGGGTGAAAATCAACAAGACTATTTGAAACCACCATCCCGAGTACCATGGATGTCCATTCCAAAAAGTCTGCTAACTTCCCCTTTGGAGCCGAATCTTCCCTCGTTGGACCAGCGTTTTTTCATCGCCACGATGCAATGTAGCCTCGGCGTCCGGAGAAAAGGTTGATGAAGCTATCCAGGATGCTCAATCTCCCTATATTTAAGGGTAGTTTAGAGGGAAACATAGGTAAATACAACATACATTGAATGTCTGAGTATGTTTCTTTAATGAGAAATTAAGTGTTTGCAGAAGTCAAAGAGGTTGAATCTGGCCTAAAATATAATTACACCTGCTGAGGACTTGTCTTTGACACAACTGGGGAAGCTTTTGAGGCATATTTCTTTCTATCATCCGACTGTACATGGCAATTAGCTGGGTGTTTTCATCATATTGTTGTTGGTGAATGGCTTGACAATGCATTGTTCGAGTGAAAAAACAAAACACATGGAAGTTTGGAACAATTCAGAAACTAAAAATTCAATGCCATTCAATTGCAGCTCTCCGCACACCTCATGGCCCTCTCTCAAAACTTCCTATCACAAGACAAATCAAGGGAGAACAGTAGTTGAGAACCCCAGCCACGTGGGGAGGGGAAACTTTTGGGTGTTTCCAAAATAGGGGTACCCCAAAATGGATGGTTTATAATGGAACACCCCATCAAAATGGATGATTTGGGGGTACCAGTATTTTCGGAAACATCCATATCTTATTCATTAAGAAAATACAAGAAAATGACCCAACAGTCAACTGTCCCAAGCACTTGGACTTTTAAAGGTGGAATGATCATCCCATTGACCAAGTAGCGAAATATCAATGGTGATTTCCACCCCACAAAACGGAAACGAAACAAAAACGAGCTCAAACACGTGCCAGCATGCGCCATTTCCAACAAGGGAAACAGTTGGTCCAAGAAAAGCAATGGTTAAACAAGGGGGCCCAGGGGGCCATGTTAAAGTTTCAGGGAGGGGGGAAACATCGTAAGATGTCTTTTTTCCTTAAATTCCAAATCCATATGATCCATGTATGGTATGTTTACCTACATTTCCTTTAGTCAAAACTCCAGTTCCCATCATAGAGTTGTCAATCATCAAACATGACTTCCTTCCAACTTAGCATGCAAAAGGGCTGGACAAACGCTCCAAAAACCTGTAGAAATCATCACCTTCTTAGGGTGTCGACGATTTGAACAAATGAAACTACCTATCTTAATGCAAAAAACCGAACAACACTTCCCTTCCGATTCTGCTCAGATCCAGAAACAATATGCTTTTATTTCGAATCGAATCCTCGAATCCTTCCTATGAGGAAAAAACCCACCTGCTTTAAGACCTCCTTTCTCACCGATCTAGGCAAATTATATATTATGTCAGACTTCCCCCCAAATAGACATCGTTTTGGCCAGACTTTTTGGTGGAGAAGAAAACACCCAGGTCTGATATACTTACTCACCCAAAAGACCATGAAGAAAAAGTTTGAACTTTACATTTAATCTTTCCTATTAAATACGTAATCGCAAAAGTTTAAAGGTTGGCCATTGGTCGAGTCAGTATACAGAGCAAAAAGTAGATAGCAAACGATTCCCGCAAAATCCCATTGCCAACGCTACACTTGAAAGGGATACCGAATCTCCTCCTTAGGTTGAATTAACACGTTCACCAATGAATCCCAAACCCCTTCTGTTTTTGTTTTGCGGGGGAAAAGTCATTTTTTTTTCGGATTGCAAAATGTTGTTTTTTTAAATCTTGGCATGCTTTCATTTTTTTAAATACGTCATAAGTGACCTGTTTTTTAACCCCAAGATTTTTTGCATCCAAGATGCCAATATCAAGGCCAAAAAGAAAGGCACCCAAGGAGGCGACCAAAGCGGCAGTAGCTGCCTGGGGGCCCGATGAATCAACCCTGCAGCGATGTTTCTTTTTTCAAAACGAGCATCAAGGATTGAGCATTATATATCATCCATCAAGCATCAGGCATCAATCAGGCATCAGGCATCAGGCATCAGGCATCAGGCATCAGGCATCAGGCATCAGGCATCATCATNATCATCATCATCCCCGTCTTCATCGACATGTGGTTTCCTTTACTTCTGCATTTTCACCTCTTACCATCAGAGTCATCAGTCCTTACCAACACCCTGAGGCCCTTTAAGTGGAAATCCTCAACAACACATGCGTCATTGTAGCAGGAAAGTGTTTGAGGTTTTTAGCAGCCTGAATGTTCAAACAATCTTGAAAGAATCAATTTTTCAATGCTGTGAAAGTCTCACAAACCATTGCTAGGTGAAGTGGAAGTTGACAAAACATAAAATATTCTCCCTTGGTCCCCACACCTGTCCCCGTGCCATTGCGGGTCGCTTCTCGCCGCCACAGCTTTCAAAAGTCGTGGAGGGTTTGTAAGGTGAAATGCTGCAAGCTGGTGAAACTTAGTGGTGCGCAAAACTCTGGAAAGGCACTCTTTTTTTGTTTTAACTTCAGCTATAAAACTTGGGTCAAAACTTCAAAAGGCTAAAACGATATATGTTTTGTTGGGAACAAATATAAAAATCCTCTATATACAAATAATTTGTTAAGTGTATAGTATGCATATTAGGTATGTTTGTTAGGTATACAGAAAAGAATCGTTTCTTTGTTTCTGTTCAAATTGGCCAAAGATATCCATCTTCGACCTGAAAACCACCAGAGATTCTACAGGAGGTTCAGTAGATGACGACGCGTTTTTCAACGCGCCAGGGCAGTACCCTTGAGCCACAAACAAAACCTAATCCTTCTGAGAAACACCAAAACCCAAGAGATGAGGAGTGTTACCCTCTAGGGGATTAACATATCCCACCTTGGGAAAAGGAAAATCATCTTCAACATGGCATTTTTGGGGGATATGTTAGTTTCCTGGAGGGTACACCCCCGAGAACTAAGGAATATCCCCCTAGAAAGGGGCCATTTCAAAAGGACAATTTTCATCTTCCAACCATTGATTTTCAGGGAGTTTTGTTAGTTTTCGGAGGAGTAGGGTCGGTACCTTTTCTATCACAACAATAATGGCTATGCTGGGCAGTGCTCGCTCTAAGACTCTAAGAGGTTCTTAAAAGAAAAAGAAACATGGGAACTACAATCCTGTTCAGTCCAAGTTTTGCACAAAAAACAACAGCGAAAAAACAACAGCGAATCTTTCAACTAATTCCCCAAAATGGAAGAGTGAATTGTGGATAAGGAAGGGGGGAGGTTTGTGACTCTGCAAGGCACTCATTTGGTTCTTCCTTTTTTTGGGATGGTCGTGGCGAATGGATGGAATGCCCCTCCAAACGAGGTGGCATTGATTGAAATTGGGGCAGGGCTCATCAGCAGGGAATGCAGCACAAATGCGACTTGATCAATATTTTTGGGATCCTACATGCTGTATCTCTCTATTTCGATGGGTTTGGTTGTGACTTTTTTTTCTCGTTAAATTTTGGTGAGAATGAAAGTCTAGACTTTTCTGGATCCTTCGTGGTCTGCCATGTCGCCACATGAATGATCAAAGGGCCTGGGCAAATTCATGGAATCATAGCAGTAAGAGGTCACTATGTTCATTTTGGCTCTGATCATTTATCCTTTATGCACTAAATTCACTGCATCCTGATTAAGGTCAGTTGCAGCCAGTGTTCTGATTCATGCCCTCAAACTTAAATCCTTTTAAACTGCCTTTGCCGGCCAACAGCCAGTGTGTTGTCATCAGAAAGTCTCACTATCTGCCTTCTGCATAGATTCATTGAATCCAGTTGACTTAAGGGATTTATCTGACCTGATCATCACACAATACCACACATGTATATCTATATACATACCTACAAGTATGTATGTGTGTTATAACAATTCAGATTTATAGAAGAAACACAGTTTGACAGTTGCCTTACCTTCACTGCCTTTTGGGACTTTTGGTCGGATACGATCATATCATCCGATCATTTGGATATATAAATTAATATATATGCCAACAAATAGGGTGATATGGGGGGTTTCCTAAAATGGTGGGTTTTCCCCCCATTTCAAAAACACCCTTAAAATGCTCATTTTTCGTAGGGCCAACCCCATGGTTTTGTTGGGTACAGGTGCTGCCGCATCATGCCACTTTAGCCCCCCCGAAACGACCCAGGATTTTGCGGTGTTTGTTCATTCGATCCGCAAGGCTTTTGTTCATTGCACATTGATGAGTTGTATTTGGAGTGACCTTTTTTTTGTGCAGATAATGCTTGGCTTAGTTGGTGGTTGAACTCACCAACCCGTTTTGAAAAAATATGCGTGCAACCGTCAAATTGGATTCATTTTCCCCAAGGTGTGGGGTGAAAAAAAAACACCTGAAATCACCACCCAGTTGGTTTCTATCTACTGCTATCTACTTGCGATCTCTCTATCTACCTATGTATAGTAACTTAATAGTGTGTAAACTTTAAGTTTCCACAGAAACCAGGAAATCTCAAAATTAGTTAAATGATTTCCGAGCTTAATCCTTAGAAAGGATATATCACATGCATCATGAATTTGCTGATGCTTGGAGAAAGGAAAGGCCATATTCCGCTGTGATCTGCACATCTCAATACCTTCTTTGTTGTTGTTGTTGTTGCTGCTGTTGTTTTCTTAGATCGAAGTAACAACCCTTCCGCGGATGTGCCATCTCCAACAAAGTCCTGGACCGTCAGAGTATTGAAATCCTGACGATTTAGGTCAACGATCCAAAACAGTTGAAACCGGTGGAAGCACGCATCCGCGACATTGTGTTTTTGGAAACTACGGGACATGCTGCCTACTTGGGAATTTCTGTCTTGAATCGCTGTTGTGAATTCTTATCGTTAGGGGGGTCTCAAAGTTTAATTGATGTCTGCCCAAAACAAAGTGGTCATTTTGTTGGAACGTTTTGGTTTGATGATCAAGCAGCATCTCTTCCTTCCACATCATAACAAACCAAAAAAAACACACTGTTAATGGGAGACATCCCGCACCAGCTTATAACCCGTCATAAATACTGAAATAAACCTCATTAAATTTCTGATTTGCATTCAAATCATCCAATCCATCTATACATGAATGCCGAATCCCCATAGATGGGCAAGTAATACAATGAAACACTAGGACACATTCCTTCTCAACAACCCACCCATGTTTTTGCTCAACTGCCATTCTTATCCGTAGAAAAAACGTCAATGTCTTCGTGGTGTGTTTCCACTGGTGGAGGAGGCGCTGTTCACAACTTCGCTTCTGGCCAGGTAGCATTCCATGCACTCAGGATGCCTGGCGGCATTCAATGACTTGTACCCCGACATGGCGTTTTTACCGCATGGCAAGGACTTATAGTGAGGGGTAGTTTCAAAGAAAATATGAAACCAATTATGACACAGACGTAGTATAACCGATTTACATGCAATAGAATTTCCAAAACTTGGGTGACCCCTAGTATTTGTATGATTTACCTTGTGGGAGATGACGTGTTTTTCCTTTTGCACAAAAACCCCAACGATTTTTAAGCGATAGTTGAACACCAAGGTGCGATTGTTGAAATCTTTGGAGTTCATCTTCCATTTCTTTTCGGCCGCTTCCTGACGCTTTGTGGGGAAGGTTCAGTCGAAGAGTTGCAGGTCCAGGTCCCGGTCCCGGTTGGTTGGTTGGCGGTTTGAGAAACCTTTTGAAAGGATTTCTTAGGGAATCAACTAGGAAGGGTTTTTTAGACCATAGGGAAATTCTCTTGTGGGATTTGCTAAGGATGAACTAGTTGCGAAAATCAGAACCTTTCAATATTTTTGGTGCCAGTTTTTGCCTCGAAGACCAGTAGAATTGTCTCAAAGTGTCTCTTGAGTCAAGATGGAAAGCAACATGATTCGAGAACCAGGTATCTTTGGCTAAACAGCTAAACCCAACACATCGACAACATTCAAGTGCAGTATTTGTATCTTACTCAACTTCGTTTGCAGCAGTAGAAAATACGTGGTGTTGTAAGTCACGAACCCATTGATGTTCCATCTATACCCGGAACAATTTTCATTATTTCCCAACAGTGTTTTCATCATTTCCCAAATCCTGTGCCTATGGTTGTCTTTATCTTTGGATATGTTTTTTCCTTTCCATCTGCTCATCCTCTCCCACAACCCATCCAAGTCGTTGCTGGCCTTTAGCAGTGGAGATGGTTTCAGACCCAATGCCTCCACCTACCACGCAGATGAAGCAGGTAGAATTGTTTTTTTGCGATGGTCATCCATGGCAAGATGGAATCCTGAAAATCCCATCTTGTCAAAGTACGGATGGTATGAACAAATTGCAGTTGATGGAGAAATTCTTGCACCTGGGATCATTTTGTGTTGAAATCAATGATCAATCGGGATACAATTAAGTTATCTTCCAGAGTCAAGTAGTCCAAAATTGCAAGAGTTTTCCATAAACAATAATGGAACACCATATCTTGGAAACATTGTTGAAACTGGTCATACATATGACGAACACAGAACAAGTTCCAGCGAGCTATGTGTGAAAAACCAGAACGACGAAAGAGAAACTTATCATTCCCTGATGCCGATCTATACTTTTGTCCTTTGAATGCATCCAACAACTATCAACCAACTGCGTCATCTTCCCGATCCTCCCGCCAAAAAAAAGAAAAACTCCAATCTGGGACCTTTCTTGAAACTTTTAAAATTTCATCACCTTAAGCCCTTAGTCTTGAGCAAAGGCAATCCCAAAGGAACTGTTCAGATGCTGGCTCCGTCCATCCCTTCGAACCAACAAAAAACTGCTTGGATGTCCCATTGAAGTTAGTAAAAGTCTAGTAGGTGGGTTATGACCCCAAATATACCCCATTTATAAATAGGTTAATGTATAACCCATTTACGAACCATTGATCCATCCACTTCCTGACACATCCAAGTGGAGGAATATCCTGCCTTGGCCAGCACCTTTGGAAGGCCCAAAGAGAACCTCGCTTTAAAGAAACCGAAACGGAACCATGGAAGGATACACCCCCGAAATTTAAGATGGAACCTGAAAATAGATAAGTCCCTGGAAAAGGAAAGTCCATTATTTTCAGGTTCTATATGTTCTATGTTCAATTTCGGGGGTGTACCCATTTATGGTTTCTTCGATGGTGTCATGGAACCCATGTCGCGATTTTTGTAGTGGGCCCGGGTTGAAAGGACATGGGTAGGAGGAACAACGGATGGAAACATTTTTTTTCATAAATTTGATGACTTTTGTTGGTTGCCATGGTGTTCTTATCAAGGTAAAAAATGAAAACTCACAAGCACAACTTTTTGGGAATTTTTCGGGACGCTTTTTGGTGTTTTGGATCTGGTGAGGTTATCAAATTGTTTGCCCAGTTTCTCAATCATGGGAAGATCATATGGGTGTTTACAAATCAGGTGAGTGCCTAAAACTACAGTAAAACCGTAAAACCCTTCAAATCGTCGATTTTTAGCAGGAATCCACCTGGATTTTAAGGCCCACTATTTCGAGCCATATCCATCCCATCTTCATCATCGAATTTGCCAAAAGTATCAGGGTTAATTTCGAGAGGACTACTCGAATCTTGAGGCTTCGGCTTGTGAAACGCTATGAAAATCAGCCAGCTGTGAAATTTATTTGGAGTTCAAGTTAATCCAAGTGAGTATCCCTGTCTTCCATCAGAATAGACCTATCAATGGAGTATCTTCACACCACTGAAATACAAAACCGAAAAAAAGGGGGTGCCACAACTACTAGTTGGTGGTTTCCACCCAGTTGAAAAATATGCTCGTCAAAATGGGTTCATCTTCCCCAAATAGGGGTGAACATAAAAAATATATGAAACCACCACCCAGACTAGATTAGACCCATGAAAGCATACTCAAACTCGTACAAATGTGCATGTAAACGCTGTATGATGTGATTCTACTTTGAGGTCCGGGATGCGATCTTTTTCATGGCTTATGAGGGTATAACATGGTACAACGGTGTAAACCTACTTTGCTGGGGATGTGTACAAAGGTATATATGGGTGTTTCCGAAAATATCCATTTTAATAGGGATTACCATTATAAATCGTCCATTTTGGGGTCCCCCTATTTTTGGAAACACCCATATATATATATATATATATATATA
>DF240321.1:66229-80649 GCA_000507305.1 Breviolum minutum Mf 1.05b.01 | reverse complement strand
GGGGGGGGGGGGGGGACTGGGAGGCCGGAGGCCGCCATCATATATATATTATAACCCTACTTTGCCGGGAACTTATGATTTATGTTCACCACTTCCAGGAAATATATCCTGCGAAAAACATGCTGAACCTCGAAACAAGTGTTAGAGTTAATACACTCTACATCTATTTATGCTGTTTTATGCAAAAGATGTTCATGCATATTTCTTGGTCCTAAAATATCCCGGCTAAAACACACACATTTTACTAAACGCTAACACTCGACTGATGCCATGAATTTCACCTGAATCCCAAACCAACAATATAGATGGTTGTTCATGGTATATGCATCACGATTCAACATGTCCCTCCATGTAGAATTGGCTTCATAATTTGCTCAGTTAGGACAAATGATGTGTAGCAGTTGGCAAAGGATCATGATTTCAGTCAAATAATGCAATTCAATTGGTGATTTCATGCTTTGACAAATGATGGTTCGGAATCCAACTGAAAACCCAATCGTGAAAGGGATGACTATGAAAGTGAAAGCTCGGATATCATTTAGTACTGAAGCAACGGATTGCAGGTCGCTTATCTTAAGACACATCCAGCTTTTTCCTAAAGCTGGCTCAGCAAGCTACACCAAGAAGCCATGTTTTGGGCAAAGCACGCATGGTCAGTGTTCTACCCAATATGGTCAAACTTCACCCTCCCAAAATCTAAGCTCTCACCTCCCAGAAAGGTTTGGGAAGATCATTTTCTACATTTAATGTTTGATTAGATTTTTAGGAACAGGAAAGCATCACAAATGATGATTAAAACGAACAAACACGAATCTTCTTTGCCCCCCCCACAAGGCCGATTTTGCTGGCGAGATTTTCGGAACAGATCCAGGAATCACATCAACATATTCTAGTTGGTGGTTTCAACCCATTTGAACAATATGCTCGTCAAATTGGACCATTTCCCCAAGGATCGGGACAAAATAAAACATATGTTAGAAACCAACAACCAGTATTTCATGTTGATATTTTTTTGGTGTTTGCATCCACGGACCTCCGTTTTAACCATATCAAACTTCCATGGGAATTTCTTACGAACGAAAAACACATCCAACAAAGGTGACCCTCAAGTATAGGGGATAAAGGCTCATGAATTGGAGCAGGACTTGCTTTTGTAGGGATAGCTTTCAAAATGATTTAATACCCTCCCGAAGTTTGACAGTTCGCCCCTGAAAAATGATGGTTGGAAGACTACTTTCCTTTTGGGATGGTATATTTTCAGGGGCTATGTTAATCTTCCAAGGGGTACCTTTTCAATCCTTCAATGCTGATTTTACTGGCAGCTAGGACAACTCAAAGGTTTATTAGGTCGCTTATTACCGACATCAATGGCAACACACATCGAGATGTTGAGTCTCCCGACGCCCATTTCAGTGGGCCACCACGATATCTGGGCCAATTGTAGCCTGGGCAGTTTCGCAGGTTGAATTTTGCAATGACTTATCATCACACTTTTTCCATGTATCCAAAGGGTGGGGTACTTTTACAAAGGAGTTTCATGGCTCGCAACATTCCCTTACAAAAGCCTTTCAAACTATACTTTTGACTAAACCAAGGAGTTTTTCAATTGAAAGTACCTTGAAGTCCATGAAAAAAATCCAGATTCCATTTGGATATGTTTCACTGAAGTCCTGGATATGTTTCCCTGAAAAAAATGATATGCTCTTACCTTGGATTGTCTTAAACTCCAAAAATGACTCCACTAGCTTTGACAGCATGGTTTCATTAAGAGCCTTTTGGTGAACAACGTGTTTTCGAGCAAGTGTCAAAGCTAAAACTCCAAAAATTGGCTTTTCTGAAACATGTTCATCATGTTGTTGTTGTTGTTGTTGTTGTTGTTGTTGTTGTTGTTGTTGTTGTTGTTGTTGATGTTGTTGTTGTTGTTGTTGATGTTGTTGTTGTTGCTTTATTCTTATCATTATTGTCTTTTCATTTTTCGGCCAACTCCAAATAGAAAAAGGACACCAGTTGAATAGATACCACATCTTCCATGTCCTAAGTAGGGAATATGGATATGTTTCGCATTTGGCCACCTTGAATCAAATCATACTGAATATGTCATACATATCTAGTTTTCATTTTTGTACTTACTAAACCACCATTTGGGGTGACCTCGGCTGAGGTCGTTACTATCCTTCTCCCCATTTTTTTTGTTGAAGCCAAAGGCACCAAAAACGCAACAAACATCGATGTCGCTGGCACGAATTGCCATGCCCTCCTCTAAACATTTGAAGCCTGCCCAGGTACACCCTGGAAGATTAACGGCTGGAACCTACAAATCACCCATTTAGAAAGGAAAATGATCTGAACCAAACCTCCATGAGGACATGGTCCATGTTAATCTTCCAGGGTGTAAACGTCCCCAGGTATGGAGATCATCTACAACAAGAATCGACACGTGAGGAAAAGATGTGAAACACAACAAAAATATGTCGAGACGGCTTGTAAACAAAAAATGGCTATGTCTCACTTTGGCCTGATCTGTCGATTTTTGGAAGATTCGCTAAGATTCCTTCCAACGAAAGAGAGGGCTCCGGAAAAGGTCCCTTATCCATCTGGTCGTTTTGTAAAAGCTCCGCCATTCACATCACTGATCACCGCTTCGGTCCTGGTCTGGTTCTTTGGGGGGTAAGCTGTTCGATTTTTCATAGCTACCACCCTATACCCCTAGGATGTACAAACATACCCTATGTCCTAGTGAGACTAGTGAGCTAGAAACCATTCAAAACCATCTATGCACTTTCAACAGTAACAACCTTCAAAGTCACATTGTTCAACTAGACTTACGTGTTGAGTTCAGGGTTCAAACCAGATTGAACATACAGTTTACCCTCTAGAGAACTAACATATCCCACCTGGGGAAAAGGAACGTGATCTTCAAAATGCCTTTAAAAGGGGATACGTTCGTTCCCCCGAGGGGAAAACTTTTTTGTGCCTCTTCATTTTTAGGCTCATGGGATTCCCATCCCCAAAAAACATTTGAAACAAAAATGAACAAATAAACAATTCAACCCTTGAGTAGGGATGCATCCTGTCTCCATGGCATCACTCGTCTTCCTGGCCTTCATTGACCACTGGCAGGTACAGATTATCAATGATCTCCGCCTCCAAAATGAGAACCATGAACGGTCTAACATAGCTGGAACCAAAGGTACCTTCTCGATCGTTTTGAAAGGTTCCTGGACAAATTGAAGTCCACATCTAGCAAATTGGAATCCAAATTGCATAATTCCGTATTCCTTGGCAAATGACAATTCCAATAGTTCCTAAATCTAAATTGATTGGGCTGGATTTTGTTTTCGGGGAATTCCCAAACTACTACCATCACAATTCCGATGAGATCAAAAAATCCAAGACGTTTCCAGCCAACATGAAACAACGTCCCTACTTTTTGCTTGACAAAACACGAAAACCACCCTTCAAAAACAAGTTGTTTTAGGAACATATAAATCTTAGGTCCTAAGTATCAGGAGCTTCACATCACCAAACTGTTGTACAAACTGCAAACTAACATGGCACCTCAAAATATTCAAAATAGCCTGGAAAAGGAGATTCCTATTGGAAACCATCAATTTTTTTCGGATCCAATCTTAGTTTCGCAGGGAGTTTTTGGGGGTCCAAAACTGCACCTGAGTCATTGTCTTTGGCTCAACTTTGGTGGCTTTCCATACCTCAAGCAGGTGTCTGTCGAAGGGAAAACAGTTAGTCACATGTGATCGTTCCCAGCAAGGGTGACTTTAATCTTGATTGATCGAATTTTGGTACAACTCCGATTTTCAGGGTTCAAGTTACCAGGATCCACGAGATTCCCATCGTTTCAATCTTAGATGATGAATTGGTGACCAAATGATCAAAGGATGTAGAGTTGGTAAATTCCAAAGGATGTATCCCTATGACATCCCTATGACCATCCCGATGTGATGCATGGGTATTGGGGGATATCACTGGCGCGGTGGAATTGTAAGGAACATTTGAGTCTAATTCAACAATTGGGATGCAATTCTAAAAAACAATGGAATCTCCCTTACAAATAAGATCCATGTATGTATGCATTATTTAATACCTATATTTGACTTGAATGTATGGTATAAATAAGATCGGTATTTCATTCCGTTCCTGCCATGGATCCGTCGTGGTTAAGCGAGGGAGGTAGGCATCACCTTTTAGGGTGGACTCAAAGGTGAAGAATCACCAGGCCGTGTGGTGAAGGGAATCTGCAATTTACGGTGCGACTGAAAAAAAATGTCTCCAAGCACCAAAAAGATAGCCTCCAGGGAATAAAAAAGCATATCCCACCAAACGGGAAAAGGAAGATCATCTTCAAAACTGCCTTGGGGGTGGGGATATGTTAGTTCCCAGGAGGGTACATTATTCCAGCTTGCCACTTCCCAACCACTTGGCGTTTCTTTTGAAAGCCCACCTCCTGTAGCAAACGTTCGGCATCAGGATCGCGCTGGTGACGACGTTTCTCATCATATTGGTAGAAGCCCTGCCGATTGCGATGGAAGTTCAATGATCATGGGAATTTTGACTAGTTTGCCCTCTGGTAAACTAGCATAGCAATGGAATACACCCATTTTTAATAGGAAATGCATCTTCAAAGGGTCCATTTTCCATTGCTATGTTAGATTACCGGAGTGTAAGTCACCTCCTTGGATTCCGATGACCCTTGTGATAATCCTATGACTCAAATGTAAAGTATAGCCCCCCAAAACCAACATGACAATGGAAGCACAACCATTTGAAGAGTGAATGTATCTCCTATTAAACATGCTGATTTTCCAAAATGGACACCAAACACGGTAGCTGGCCAGTGGTTAATTGACACTTTGGGTGTCCAAAATCAAAAGTGATCCGTCAAAATTGGACTGAAACCGATAAGAAATCTCTTTCATGTTTCCCCACTTGGCATCTATTGGTATTGATCTGTCTTTCTTGGTAACAAAAATGTAAGTCCAAAAACCAAATTGTATATCAAACACATGCATTTCTTGTGGGATCAAATACGTTTTTTCCAAATTCAAAACTCAACAAAAAACCCACAACATCGCTCCCAACATCCCAACAAAAAACCACCTTGCCAGTTTTCTGCCCATAACGTTCAGCTTTGTACCTCACATCATGGGTGGATGGCCCTGCATAAACCAAACCAAGGGGGGATGACATGAGAGGACCCCAACACAAAAAATCAAATGGCTTGGGATCTGAATCTTTAGCGCACTGCATTTTTTCCAGTTTGAAGATGTGACTTGTGAAAATATCGAAAAAAAAACTCAGAACTTGTGGTTGACTCATTGGTCTTTGCCGCCATTTTGGGTCAGGTTAGTGGGATCATTTTTTTGTAATTTAGGAGGCCATTTCGGTCAAAAGATATTGCAGGTATACAGCCAAAGGGATCTGTGAAGGTCTCATGAATCGTAATGACCAAACATCTACTGTGATATACCCTGTAAATCCCCTAGGTGCAACGTAAAAAACCAGCGTTCTTCTATACTGTGAGGGGTTTTCACTAAAATCGAAGTACAAAAGTACTGGACAAACATGTTCTTTTGTTGTTGACCCTTGGCCTTAAATGTCGCTTCGAGCGAAGTAACAATCTACATACCAACAACACAAAAACAACGAAATCATCCATCTTGCATTTGGAAAAGGTGACTCCTTTTCGATGTGGCTGTTTTTTTTGGTATCGGTATTTATGTTAAATCTCTGGTGTGTACCGTTCTTTATTTGCATCCATAACTCACCCTTTCTCCCGGCACAAGGCATCAAAGACCACTTTCTCTGGATCCAAAGTCCCCGACCTGCGGGACAGATTTTTAGCCAAAAAAAACTGGCTCAAAATGGTGAGATGTCTCTAACTCAACTTGGGAAGTTCCCTTGCTTTAGAGTTTAGGGACTTCTTTGAAGCTTGATTTAGACTCCCTGAAAGTAAAATTTTCGCTGAACATGGATGGTTGGAAGATTTAATTTCCTCTTGGGCTTCGGCCTTCTTTGAAGTGCTATGAAAATTTCAGGGAGGGTACTGTACTCATCCCCCCAAAAATGAACATTTAATGTTGAGAAGTGGAAGGTCAGGATTGAAGTATCCCTTTTTTTCAAGGTAAGAAAGGATTTGACCGATTTGACAAAGTCAAAAGCGTGACACTTACTTGGATGTCCCGTCGGAAGTTAGGATCAAGGTTTGGGATCAGTGGGTTATAACCCCAATATACAAACCATTTATACGCAGGTTACAACCAACCCATTGATCCGTTCACCATTGATCCATCCGCTTCCTGGGATATCCAAGTATTAACACATCATACACAGAGGTCAATGATTGTAGCTTTCAAAAAGGTGATACATGGATTGTAGCTTCGAACGGCGAAAGGCACCTGAAAATGCCCCCTTTTTAGGAAAATGAGAAACATCGACCCCAAGAAGCAATTGTTGAAAGAAAACATGTTAAGTTTCGGGGGTGTGTACTTTTATAAGCTGAAGTGGTGGGTGTTCATTAGCAGGTGAAAAACCTCCATTTAGCAAAAAGCAAATCGCCCAGCAACCACCAAGTAACAGATCGCCGGTTGCTAAAAATTTGGCAGGCAAAGAGGCAAGGAGGAGATTGAGAAATTTCAACTTAAATGTACACGGATTCAATTTGATAATACTGCTACAACTCATCAAGTACTAGTATTATATCGTGGGATGTTCCACAGCATCGATCCGCTAGACTCTCTTGCATACCTCAACTTTTGAGTAGACACTTTGAGGGCATGAGGGGAAGATCCCAAGTTATCTTCTTCATCCGAACGTTCAGAAGGCCTCACATTATTGCAAGATAACGAGTACGCAAAGGATGCGCAAAACACAACAAAGCCATGCCTATGAACTGAGATGATGTGTTGGGTCAAGGCCAAGGCTATAATCACATGATAGTATGATACAAATATATACTATGCATATATATATATATAGAACCTTGAAATATACATGTATTCACAACATAGAATTACTGGATACTAATGGTATTTTCTGGGAATTGCTCTCGTAAACAACCAAACTAAGCGTTTAGTGGGTTGACATCTTCTGTCATTCCCAAGAAGAGGTGAAGCCAACCCCAACCCTGCGCGCACCTCTCCCTTTCTCGTCCAAAGAGGTCAATACCAACCAAATCCCACATACGAAGAGGTCCCATGCGCATGCCATAGGCCTTCACAAAAAATTGGGTCAGGAATGATAAAGATAAACAACTATCAGAGGTACAGTAGTTGAACATATTGTGGTTCTAACTACCCAAACACATATACCCGCCAAAGCTTGCACAAATGTGATGAAGGAAGCATTGAATGATTTTGGAATGAAAGGGGGATGCCCAGCAAGGATAAATAAAATTTGCCAACTGCAAAGGTCTTGCTGTAAACATACCCTGAACAACAGCGAATGTACCCCTGACACAAAAGCTGATGATTGGAAGTTGAAAGAATGTATGTTTCATATGTTTCTATTGAAACATATTTTTTCAGTTGCTATGATTGTCTGGATGGTTGATCAGGGTTTCGACACGCTGTTCTCGATAAATGATGCAGTGGTCATAAATGGACCACGTAGGAACACCGGCTCAAAGACTTGCAGTTGGACGGCCGACATCCTGGGTGTCTTATATAGTCAATCCGTATGTTACATCTACCTCAATCCTCTTGGAAGAAGACCATGTTCTTTGATAGATTTGTCCTGGTTTCCAATACTACGAGTGAAGTCCCTACTTCACTCACTAGTTGGTGGTTTCAACCCACCAATATTAGTCAAATTGGATCATTTCCCCAGGGGTGACAATAAAAACCGTTTGAAACCACCACCTAGTATTATGTTGATCCCCTACTAAAAATGTAGTGACTGGCACACTGGGTGTTGCTCCCTTCATTTCCACCAAAGCACATGGTTTCTTACAAGACTATGTAAGACACCCTGATGTACCAAACTCCGCCTCTGCTGCCGCATCGATGTCATGTGGGAAAACACCTGTGCCGTGTTTTCCAGGGGTTTTCAATGAAACAATGTGTTTTGGGGATCGCTGTGATCATCTTTCAATATCTTTCTTGGAGTTGCACGGGAATGGAACCCAGCGATTGAAAAACTTCCTCCAGCTTCAGAAAATCTGTTGTTGCTGGGATTCTCAAAGCCCGAGCGAAGAATATCACCGAACCAGTTGGTACAAGCGAAGATTTTTCACGGAACGTCATCCTATCCTTACAGCAGGAATCTGACATGATCTGAAAAATAATTTGGGTAAAGCTTTATGAAGTGTGATATCTTTCTAAGCTCAACATAAAGGGTCCAGTTTTCTTGTGGTTTTCCTCAATTCCTCCATGGGACACAGATCCTCATCTCATCATTCACTAAAACAACGGGACATCCTCACACATTGATTGAGGGGCTCCAACTAGCCCATAATATTCATGATAGACAAATTTAGATCTGGTCCAAAATGGTTATCAAAAAAAAACCTTTCCAAAATGGTGAGTTACAGTACTGCAAATGAATCTCGTGGTAGAAATGATCAACAAACATGACCAAATAAACACATAGAAACAAATCCAACTCCTCTCGCTGGCTCCTCAGCTACACTTCTCCCTTCCTCTTGCCTTCAGCGAGCGCTTTGGTGTAGCCTGACACTCCCATGACCTTAGAGACGTCTTCGGCCTGCTACAATCCGATGATTTCCTGGTTGATTGACAACACTTCATATATTGCAATGAATGGCCTACATAAATGATATACTACTGTATGTGTTAGGTCTACCCCCCACCCACTAACAGTGGATAAATGATTTTTAATGTGAGACCCCTACTAAAATGAGCACAAAGAATTTGCAGAAAAAGTATCATAAAAGAATGTCATGCAGAGTTGTTTAACTCTGAGACTTTGACTTCACTTTTGGAATTTGAATTTCAGAAGTCACTTTTGCAACACCCTAAACCCTAAACTAAACCTTAAACCCTAAACCCATGAAAAAAAACATAGTGACGAGCTTCAAAATCATCACAAAGGAAGAAAAATAAGCGCCTAAAACGAGCACAATTTTGGCACAAAGAAAGGTGAATTTGAGCACAAAAAATCCTAAGCCCAAGCCTTTCCCAAAAAACATTTTTTTTGTGCGCAAATCTAGGCTAATTTGTGCACAAATCCAGACTAAATTGTGCACAAATCCAGACTAAATTGTGCACAAAATCAGGTGAAATTGTGCACAAATTCAGACTAAAACGAGCACAACAGAAAGCACAAATCTAGGTGAAATTGCGCACAAAATCAGACTAAATCGAGCACAAATCGAGACTAAATTGTGCACGAAATCAGGTGAAATTGTGCACAAATTCAGACTAAAACGAGCACAACAGAAAGCACAAATCTAGACTNAGGCATAGTGACGAGCTTCAAAATCATCACAAACGAAGAAAAATAAACGCCTAAAACGAGCACAGTTTTGGCACAAAGAAAGGTGAATTTGAGCACACAAAATCCTAAGCCCAAGCCTTTCCAAAAAAACATATTTTTGTGCGCAAATCTAGGCTAATTTGTGCACAAATCCAGACTAAATTGTGCACAAATCTAGACTAAATTGTGCACAAAATCAGGTGAAATTGTGCACAAATTACGACTAAAACGAGCACAACAGAAAGCACAAATCTAGACTAAATTGTGCACAAAATCAGACTAAAACGAGCACAAATCCAGACTAAATTGTGCACAAAATCAGGTGAAATTGTGCACAAATTCAGACTAAAACGGGCACAACAGAAAGCACAAATCTAGGTGAAATTGTGCACAAAATCAGACTAAATCGAGCACAAATCCAGACTAAATTGTGCACAAAATCAGGTGAAATTGTGCACAAATTCAGACTAAAACGAGCACAACAGAAACCACAAATCTAGGTGAAATTGTGCACAAAATCAGACTAAATTGTGCACAACATCAGACTAAATTGTGCACAAAATCAGGTGAAACCGTGCACAAATTCAGACTAAAACGAGCACAACAGAAAACCACAAATCTAGGTGAAATTGGGCACAAAATCAGACTAAATCGTGCACAAATTCGGACTAAAACGAGCACAACAGAAACCACAGATTTAGGTGAAATTGCGCACAAATTCAAGACTAAAACGAGCACAAATCGAGACTAAATTGTGCACAAAATCAGGTGAAATTGTGCACAAATTCAGACTAAAACGAGCACAACAGAAACCACAAATCTAGGTGAAATTGTGCACAAATTCAGACTAAAACGAGCACAAAAAAACGCAACCCAAAAAGTTCCCAAAAATGTAAGGGTTAAAAAAAGTCATTCCAAAATGATTACTTTTAAAGGCAGGAGCCAGGAGCCAGGAACCACGCCTCGCCCCCCGCCAGACCAGAAAAAGGCAACCCAAAATGATTAGTTTTAAAGGGAAGGGCCAGGGCAGTACAGCTGATGGCAGTCATTACGCAGATGATCGGTCAGGCAAAGAAAAATAAATTTTGGCAGTTTCAGGGATGCGGCCAGCAGGGCATTTTGAGGCCCTTGAGCTCAGTTTTTTTCGTGCTCATTTTGTGCTTCTGGATTGTGGTCACTGTTACTGCGCAGGGGGTAGATTAAATGTATGTGTCTATAATAAAAATATTTTTTGGTACTATAGGATAGCTCCGAGTTACTGCTCAAGTGGGTCCTTGATAACAAGGGCGCTATACCTACAACCATTTTTTTCCCAAGGACAACCCTTCGATGCCCACAAAATATGACACCTAGATGTAGGTGATAGGTACAGCATGGTACAGCAATTATCTGACAACTCAGCTCAAATACGTGTGAAACATTGGTAAACTTGAATCAAAGGTGATTCCAGGGACCCCCAATAGTGGGACCCCCTTTATGGTAAGCTTCCCATGCTATTCCGATATCTTCAAGGATTCTTATGGGAGTGGTATGGAAATAGCATGGGAAAGGGGTCCCATGTCTGGGGGTCCCTGAAAATCCCAATGATTGAAGCCTGGCCATCCAAACTACTCTGACTATCAAACCTTTCTGGAGGTATGGCTGACTCTTCCCTTTTTCGGGGGGGTAGATGTGACAAATGATTTCGGATAATAGCCGGCCAACTCCGATGAAACACGATGGCTTTAAGGGGCAAAATGGCTGTTGCTTATAGGGTCATTCAATTGTCAACTTTTCGCATTTGTAGGGGTGTCAAGAATTGAAATATCATCAATATAACTCATCATAACGCAGCACCCCAACCGAGTACCCCCTTCTTTCCCAAACCAACCGAAGGAAGTTGTCAAATCCAAACAAAAAAGAGATACCACTCAATCAATTATGAAAAAAACCCAAACAATAACCGAACAACACCTGACATATATAGGGTAACATCGGATCCATCTCAGTGAAGTTGAGATTCAAGAAAGGTGTTTCGAGGACTTTTACCTTAGGAGTTCAAACTTGCCAAAAGTAAAAGTCCTGTCCAAACATTCTATGTGATGATGATGATGATGATGATGATGATGATGATGATGATGATGATGATGATGATGATGATATGGGGAGATTCTGAGTACGTTCCCCCCTACTACGGTTTTTCGACATCGGCCACAACCAACATTCATCAAGCGACGCGGTTAGCAATGAAGCCCGGACAGTTGCCTACGAGGCAAGTCACCTGACACCGAAGGATCCGAAGGTCAGGTCGGCCCTCGGGGTTCCCCTTGCCTGAAACTAACAGCTCCCCTGGAAAAAGAGATTCCTATTGGAAACCACCGTTTTCAGGTGCTATGTCATGTTAGTTTCAGGGAAAAGTAATCCTAATCGCCAGGTACCTAAAATGGGCTCAACTGACTAACTGTCTTACTGACTAACTGACTTCCCGACGAGCTGACTAACTGACTATCTGGCTAACTGACGAACTGACAAACTGTCTCACTGACTAACAAGTTAACTGCCTAGTTGACTAACTGACTGTCTCACTGGCTAACTGACTAAGTGCCTCACTGACTCACTGACTAATTTATTCACTGACTAAGTTACTAACTGACTAACTGAATAATTGACTAACTGACTAATTGACAAACTGATTAATTGACAAACTGACTAATTGACTAACTGTCTAAATCGATAATGGTCTAACTAACTAACTAACTATCTATCTATCTATCTATCTATCTGTCTGCGTTTTTCGACATCTATCCCTCCGAAAATGGCGGGAGTAGTTTTCATTGACAAACAACAAAGACAAACTAAACAAACGAAACAAACACAACTAAACAACTAAACAATCAAACAAACAAACAAACCAAAACAAAGCAAACAAAACAAAACAAACCAAACCCAACTAAACAACAGCACACCTTACCCAGCTTCTTCCCAAAAGACATAGCGGTAGCCATGGTCTCAGCTCCCTCAGTTGCGTCCAGCAAGCTGAGTGTACAAGCCTCCTAAAGGGCTGTCAACGTGACAAATTTGATGTCATTGAGTTGTCAGTGCAATTGAAAGTAGCAATCATGCATGTAGTTATTCTCACCTTCTTGATGAGCTTCTATATCATTTGGTACATTTAAAAAACACTTTGGTCGACCTTGAGATGAATCCAAAGTTCCAACATCTCCCGACTTGAAACCGCAATCTTTCGAAACTACAAGCAAATGTTTCATTTTTTCTCCACAATCTCCACAGAATATCCAGGAATGTGAAGCATTTTTGACTGTGTTTGAACATTTAGAGGCCCTCAAATCCGTTGTTTTTTTCAGTGAGATTTGGGACATCCCTCGGAATGTGAGACACGAAAAAACCGTCCTACTTTCCATGAGTCATCCTGGTTGGTTAAAAACGGGATCCTTATTTCATGGTTTATCTACTATCATAATCCACTATATACCTTCAAACAACCAGAGGCCCTTTTTCCGAATCCTGGATGTTCCAATCCCAAAATACCTTTCCTCCCATAATCATGGTTCAGCAAAAAATGGGGGGTCTGTCTCCAATAGGATCGTTACCTTTCAAGGGGAGAGCCAAACCAACCCACTGAACCATGATGGATTATGGTGTTTGTAACAAAAAAAGGTCAGCAAAAACCGAACAAAACTAGTTGGTGGTTCCAACCCCTTTGAAAAATATGCTCGTCAAAATGGGAATCTTCCCCAAATAGGGGTGAAAATAACAAATGTTTGAGACAAACCACCACCTAGAAAATCAACAAATCCAATTCATGCGGCCATGTTGTTCCCACTTGGAACCTCAAGAAAACCCACGAAAACCCAAGTGGCAGTCCGAGGACCTCGCACATTCCTCGGTAGAAAAGGTGTAGGACACATAGAAAAACATCATACCCAGGTGAAACCAACCAGAAAGAATTGCCAAATTTGCATAAAACCCAGTAGTGAAAACCATTCAAAGAATTGTCTTTCAACTTCCGGGTAATATTCCAAAAAAACAAACAACAATGACATTTCATGAGACAAAGAGCTCCAACAACTTCATCACATTGGCAGGTGAAAAGAAGTGGCATCCAATGACATCCTGGCGGTTGACTCTTGGCGACGTGAATCCCCTGCGACGACCCCAGCGATGGGATGTCAAATCTCCTGTTGGTATACCTTCCCTGCAACTAACATTTTCGCACCTCAAAATGGATGGTTGGAAGACTAGTTTCCTTTAGGGAAGGCATATTTTCAAGGTCGATTTGTTAGTTTTAGGGAGGGTACCACAACGGGATGATATTGGATGTATGAAGAGCAGCATCTATTGAACCAACCCATCATTGATGATAGATGTCAATTTCAAACACTGGACATACCCTCTGGCAAACTCAAATCGTTGGCCGGCTTTCTGATCTCTTTCTAATGGAAACACATCTTTACATGTGAATGTCCTACTGCTTGATATGTTTGCATTGCTGGAGTGTAGTTCATTTCAAAATCAACTCACAGAACACGACAGTCGAAAAAATCAGTTTGTGGACGTCCCTCACAGGTTGCAAGTGTATGAAAACTATCTTAAAAAAAAAGCTTTCACATCGCTATGGATGACAGAAAATTAGTTTCTGCCAGTTTGGGCCCATCGACTTCGGCAATTGTTGAATCGTCAACCTTCGATTTTGGTGGTTCAATCGGTTCATGATTCTGAGCTGGCACAAAAAAAAGTAAGTTCAGTTCAGCATGATCTTCCAAGACAACCCAGTCGCAGTTCAACACCTCGTAAAATAGCTCACCTACAAGGACTTTTAAAGTAACCCCTCTTAAATGCAATACAATCAAATATTTGCATCTATATACATTCTGTTAGAAATATATATATGTATATGAACACAGAAGTGGTCACGGTGGGGGTGAATATATCTATAGAATATAATGAACATATGTATATATATATGGTCA
>DF240321.1:0-65296 GCA_000507305.1 Breviolum minutum Mf 1.05b.01 | reverse complement strand
GAGCATATATATATATATATACATATATACATATCAGAATACCAGTAGCAATCAAATATACACATTCTGTGAGCCGTGCGTGTTTAATTTCAACTCCGACACTGCACACGGTGAAATCCCCAGTTTTTACAGATGCAGCTCGAATCCTGTGGTCGTTCCGTGGCACTTGCGATCTCATCAATATTCAAAGAGCTGGTGTTTGATGCCAACACGCATCCTGTCAGGGTGTGCTTGGTGTGTGTGTGTGTGTTGTGCAACACCTTCAACAAAAAAACACAGGTGTTTCATGGATGTTCAACACACTCCCCTACTACATACCCTTCCTAACGAAGGTTTATTGAACCCTGATGTCTGGATAGTTGTGTCAGGGTGGGGCGCATTGAACGGCCATGTCAGTTGCGAAATATCATAGATGATCATCAATGGCATAGATAGAAATGCATCGATGAGCCAGCAGAGAATGGCTTTTTTGCGTTGGCGTACTTTTCGGGCACCAATGGAATGGCACAGAAGGATTGCAGAGCATGGACGTTGAGTGACGTGATTTCGATTCTGGTTATGAAACGTAGGGACACTAAGAGCCTAGGACAGAAATGACACCTTTACAAGTGATGAAATGTTGAAAATGCTCTATTTTCGGACATCCTGAATAATACTCGTCAAATCATCACCCTGAATTGAAGCACAAATACATACAGGAACCTTAATTTATCACCCCTAGAAAGCCAGCGCATTTTCCAAGCAAATTTCAAAAAACGCACTCGGTACATCCCACCGACCTATCCCACTTGTGAATGGCATGCATTAATGAATTTTCTGATGATTTGAATGGGCATGTGCCATTCAGTTGTCATGATTATTGTTGTGTCTTGGTTGTATTGCTTCTCATTGATACAGCTGCTGCTGCTGCTGCTGCTGCTGCTACTGCTGGTGATGATGATGATGATGATGATGATGATGATGATGATGATGATGATGATGTGGTGGTGGTGCAGCATCAAACCCTCTCCCCGTCCTGGTTTACAGACTTCATCCAACCTCAGCGATAGACATGAAAAAGGGTGGGTAGGATGGAAATGAGGTGTGGTTGATTCTCAGACCTGTGCAACAGCAGTCTGCTAGAGTAAAGATATATATATATATATGTTACACACAATACATATCATATATCTGTATATCACTCAAGGGTGCTTGAGGTGGTTTAGATAGCGACGTAAGCTGCCCCTCATGAAACGACGTACCCAATGGATAATATAGAGTATCAAATATCAAAAAGAGGAGTTTGGTACCACAATTTAATACTATTTCATCACAGAGGCCTTAGAGCGCATGCTCTAGCAAAAAAATATTCCTAAACTTTCTACTCACACTCTGGAAACTAAGATACCCATCTTAGCAAGGAATCGATTTTACCAATTTCTATCTCCCAATTGAATAGGCAAAGCTTGACATTCATCCAGGGTTGACATGTACAAAAAGAAATTACTGCCAGTGTCTCAACTGACAGGTCTGCCAAAGTACTGGCTAAAGATTTCCTTCTTCAAGGCCATATTCTCAAAGACCGCCTTCAGAGTAAAGGCGGAAGTGGCCAATGGCCATGGGAATTGGGAGAGTGTGGTGATGGAGCGTTTCAGGGGCACGTCTTGGTTAACATATGTGGGTGTTTCCAAAAATAGGGGTACCCCAAAATGGATGGTTTATAATGGAAAACCCTATTAAAATGGATGATTTGGAGGTACCCCTATTTTTGGAAACGCCCATATGCTCTTTTGATTTGTCGTCATCTTTTTCAAATTGAAACAATCCAACCTGTACCTGTTCGGCTTACATCCGCACCCAGTGCTAGACCAAAGAACACAATGCCAACATGAATGATGGCGTCACAGAAAGATAGGACAAACCGTCTTGATCCCCTTTCAGGCTAAAACAAATTCCTTGCTTCATACATGACCAACCCTTCTTTTATCATCCTATTAGCGTTAGCGTTGCTAGCGTTTTCCAGCCAGCAGATGTCACGATCATTCAACCACTTGCCAATTATATCTTAAAAAACACATATATACATGTATGAATATGTAAATATAACAAACATATATATATATATAACATATTACATATTCAAGATATATTATATATTATATAGTAAAAATATATATTATACATTAAATATTATATATCAAATTTTTGCATATTCACATTGTTCCTCAGTATAAATCCATCTATCGGAAGACCGGCCGCCATGGCACCTTTTTGAAGATAGCTGTTCAGCTACGACGACTTGAGATTCAAAGCTGCTAATTTTTCTAGCACACTTGTGGCAGCAAACTGGCGGTTGCAAATCATTGTTGCAACGGCCTTGTTGTTGTTGTTGATGATGATGATAATGATGATGATGTTGTTGTCGATCTTGTCTTCATCTTCATCTTCATGGAATGTACCCCCCACTCTGTGGCGAGCCCCATGCGACCACGGCACCACCCTTTTGGAGTGCCGCAAAGGACCCACTGGAAGCACACAACCTCGTAGGATTGGCTGCTTGGAGGATCATCCCTAGTAAGTGGTGATCATTTTTTGTCTCCGAAGGATCGGGTTGTGGGGCCTCTTACAAATGGCCAAAATCATGGCTTATTCAATGAGGGTGATCCTAACTACTTACAAGTCCTGGGATGATCCTCCAAGTGGGCCAAACGTGAAGACTTGAAGGAACCAACGTCAAGGGCCTATAGATCTACCCCCGCGAAAGTGCAGGATGCTGACATCAGGAATCCTAACCTAACCCAAAATTTTCCATTGGATTCCTGGGTGGGGCTAGATATAAAAACACCCACATAGTAGGTGTCAAAAGCAGACAATTTGTACATTCACCAACTTGTTGTTGAAAATGTTGACGTCTACAAAAAACAACTATCAGTACTATTGTCCTATTCCATCGGTTATTAAAAAATATACTTCAAACAATCTAGTATTTGTCTATGTCTATGTGTATGCATGTCTGAATCATTTCAAGGTCGAGTCTAGTACATACAGTATTCGCATATATTCATGTCACTATGTTTATCACCAAGCAATATCAAGCATGTATATGTGTATATATAAATATGTATACATATTCAATTTCACTGTATACTGACTTTAATAGATAAACACGACCTCAGGTACTTGTAGTTCTCTGTTTTTCATCCAACAACGCCTCGAAAACACTGCCAGCACTGCCCGTCAAACTGAGAGACTGCTGTACATCTTTCAGTTGTGACTCCGCATCACGACCTGCAGCACAACATTGAAAGAACGAGCAGTTTTCAGATGGTTGTAACGCATCATTAGAAAACGTTTGAAATGCATGCAATATGAATAAGTGCAGTGTAATGAGTAATGAACTCAATACTACAGAAACTGGTTGACTTGAAAAAGAAGTACCATTGTTCAGGGCTTTTGTTTCTTGTACGTTTTGATCAACTGAACTATAATGTTAACACAAGATAAAAATCAATCAAACATGACATCACTTTCTGGGCCCTCCACACTCCCTAATTCAACAGAGACCTGGGGTTAACAAATTTGCCATCCGCTTTTGTCCACAGGTTGAACTGTCGAACCTTTCCAACTCTTAAAAAACCCTCTTTATCTGATGCAACGTTGAAGATGTCGCGAGTAATTGCCGGGGATAGTTGGAGACGTACCCCGATCCCACCGTTTATCCCTATGGGAAATCCCTATATTTAGGCCCCTATAATTACGTGGGTATTTATGGGTTATAACACCCCAATGGTCCCTTGAAAATTTCTGGTTGGTGGTTTCAACCCATTTGAAAAATATTAGTCAAACTGGCAATCTTGCCCATAATAGGGGTGAAAATAACAAATATTTGAAACCACCATCATGATTTGATGGCCAAAGGCACTTTTCTTGCCACCATACCTCGCATCGCCCCAGCAAATCACTTCACCATCAGACCGTAAGGCAGCAAATGCACGACTTGTAGCAACAACATGCTGCACCGCAAATAGCTCATGTTGCACCTGGCTGCTATCAGCGCCAAAGCTATCCTGGATGTAAAGGCCGACAAAAAAAAACAGTGAAGTTTTCAATGGAAATTACATCATCTAATGAGATACAAATAGGACATACTGTTGATGGAAAAAATCGCAAACAACCACCTGGGATGTAAAAAAACCTTGTAAATAATGGGATAAACTACCAACCTCAAATGGTGCAGGATTTCTTCCATCAACAGTATCCGATCTGCTTATTTTCTGCTTCGTTTTGCAATTGGGATTCCAGAATGGGATATAGCAGGAAAAAAAGTCCATGGAAGGCAACATACTTCAATCCCCAAATTTAGAAGGATAGTACTGAATCACAAATCTACTAGTAATCAAGTAGTCGTGTGATTACTGCTACAATCACTGCTATTTATTGGCTTAGGCTTAGATAAGCAGTTGACGAACAATGGACTTTGCTGGCTCTGGTACAACGTTGGTAGGTAGGAGTGGTCACCCAATCAGCAATATCTACAACACAAACATACCAGGCATTTATCTATACTACATAATATATACATATATAATCATATATAATCATTCTACATATTGCCTACTATGCTTGGGGGTTTTGAGCTAACAAACTCACCTACCTTTTACCAGAATGTTGAATATTCTTCAAATAGATTCTCCTTGAAACCTTTCCATCTCACAGCTGTGACTGATGGAAGCCATCTTCCCTGGCTTTTATTTTATAGTACACTCCCCAGCAAGCCTGTAAATGACGGGATAAAACTGCCGTTCCCTCAACTGGTGATCGCCGGATTTCTGAACCATCAACAGTATCTCTCCCAAAAAATGGTGGTTGGGAGACCATCTACTCTCCTTTTCTGGCTTTCGGCCTATTTTCATGTGCCATGTTTTGGATCTCTTGAAGCTCATCTAAGATCATTTGTAGAGGGGCCCCATGGCCAGGGCAGGCCCCTTGCCCAGGAACAGTCACCAACAGAACTATCATAGTCTTTAGGCTCAAGAAACCCCGAACAACACCAACTCATTTGTGACTGTAATCCTGGGTGTGGAGTGTGGAGGTAGATCCAAGTTATGTCAGTTTTAGGGAGTGTGTTTCCGGTGTTTCCTCCGTTGTTTCCACTGTTCTTTTTCGGTTTAGCTCCGAGTGACTTGGCCCCAAGTGACCACAGTTCCATCGGCCTCAGATTTTTCACATCTTTTTCCACACAAAAAAAGGTGGATTCGAAATATTGGGAAATTGTATGTAAGAAACTTCCACCCCCCCCCGAACATTTTGTACGATTTTTTCGCCCATAAAAGGGGCCAGGACTCAATCTTCTTCCAGTAAATCAAAGCGGATTGCCAGTATTGGTCAGTGTAGCTTATAGGCATTGGGATCTAAGTTTGCAAAGAATTCAGATCATTCAGGCAATTGATTCCTAAGAGGCTATAGGGAAGTAAATTTACATAGAACCCAGCTGATATCAGGGGAATAGCTGTGCAATCAACAATTTTCCCCCATAAAGTGCAGCGCTATTGATGCGGCGTTTCAAACCACAGATGTGATCATCTCACCACAAGTCACGATTGTATATATCTGGGTTTACAAGCCATTTACAACATCTAACACATCTTACGAATTGAGGTGGGGGTCAGGAACCTGGTTCTTAAATAACACACACCTGGGGCACTTCACCACCATGCACGCCTAACGCCCTGCCTTCACGGCGCAAAAGGCTCGGCTAGAAGCCACCAAATGCTGCACTTCTGTCAATGATGGTTTCACCTGCCGGGTTTTTCAGCTGGGGAAATGTCAAAAAGGGTGTTTCCGAAAATAATGGTACCCCCCAAATCATCCATTTTAATAGGGTTTTCCATTATAAACCATCCATTTTGGGAGTACCACCATTTTAGGAAACCCCCAAAAAGCTTCCAAGCTGTTCAGTTCAACGGGTTTTGTTTTTAGGTCCCTCGGTCGGTCCCAAAGGGAGGTCGGTCCGTAAGGTTGGATCGGTTGGGAAATGGGCCCCCATATCCAAGGTGAATACATGGAAATCAGGTGAGCCACGAAAAAAAACCTTTCCTACTTGCCATTATACTGGTGTTTTAATAGCGATCCTTATAATGGTTTACTATAATCCCCACATAACTGGGTAGTATAATCCCCTATATACACTAAACAACCAGGGTGGACCTTTGCTGATTACCCTCTAGTAAACTAATGTGGCTGTCTGGAAAATGGACCGAACTTGAGTCGATGTATTTTCCCTTTTGCAAGATGGGGGGATTTTTAGATCCTTGGTTTCCGTGAGGTTCACTTCTTTGGATGAAGAAATTTCACCAACCTTGTGCCATTTTGAGCAGGGGAGTTCCCTTTAGTAAACTACCAACCACTGGGGTGATGTCACTACTGGGCATGTCACTCTAATTCTTCCAAGTCATGTTTTGTGTTTTTTGCAGGAAACTTCACCTAGGCCTGAATTCACCTGCAGCGTGCGGATTCTCTTTTGGTGTGGCAAATACGTTACAACAGCTTGTACAGCGAATTCTGTGATTCTGACCCAATATATTTGGGAGGTTTCTTTGTGTCCTCAAAAATGGCAGTGGTGTAGTCTTAACGTACCCCAGCTGGTGGCAGGTCCTTTGAAGTGGAAAGAATGGTGAACAGTTCTTCCAGCGTGCAGCTTTGGTTATGGGGGTTTCCAAAAAATAGGGGTACCCCCAAAATGGATGGTTGAGAATGGAAAACCCTATAAAAATTGATGATTTGGGGGTACCCCTATTTTTGGAAACATCCTTATGGACCTATGGATTTTTAGATATTCTTTTCTACAGAGTGTCAGCTCTTGGTAAACCTTGCTCCCCCAACCCTCACTTCCTGCACCATCCAACCATGTCGGTTAAGCCCAAGGTACTACATCGGGCACATTCCCTCCATATTCTGCTGATCCCCAGACAAGAACCTGCACAAACAAGCTCCTTGAGGTCCCAAATTTCTCAGTTAAATGTCCATGGCACCTTCAATATGGAATCCTTAAAATGGGTTATATGTATAGACCCCATAGTAGGATTCATGACCATCCCATACGACAGGGACACAATGAGAGTTTAGTGCCAACTTTGCTGAGAACTTTACACACATCAACTTAGTCAAGAGATGTTGCTTCTGATAAGTTTTACCCAAGTCATTCTACCAAACTTCATCAAATAATTCACCCCAAAAAACTACCATGACACCCCAAAACCCGAGACCTTGGAAGATGACTGTGCTTTAACAGACACATATATAATTCCCTTTTTTTCTCCCAAGCAAACATCGTCATGGAACCTTCCATCACAGTAATACCCAACCATCAAAAGCTACGTATTTGCCGGAAGTTTCACTCGGTACCTGGCCATCTTGTCTTAAAGCCGCAAAAGCTGCATGGTTCGCACACAAGAAGCGGATGTCGTATAACTCGCTCTGCACTTCAGCTGGCAACTCACCACCACCTTGGATAAAAAATCGTGCAAGGTTTGGGACATGGGACATTTCCCAGAAAAAACATGTAGAACATAACGGTTGATGGAAAAAAGTCCTGCACCCGTTGACATGTAAATATTCCATTTATTTACAGGGTTTTTAGCACCACATCCAAACGGGTGGTTGGCCTTGGGATTTCTGAACCATCAACGGTGATGATAGGTGACGTTGCATCAACTGGCATTTCCCCAACGTGTATATCTCCAACTTTTCAGATGTCCCGAGTCCTAGGTTTTGTTTGTGTATAAACATCTTATTACTGTATATCATGAGCCCCCGCAACCATGAAAAATAAAGGTCTTGGCCACCGAAAAACCAGGGTATTAACCATAAAAACTCTAAACATATTATAGGGTTTTGCTATACTATATCATATCATATCGTATTATTACAAGACAACCTTTCTTGAAGGGAAATATACCCAAGTATGGCCAACCAGTTGAAAACGAAAAAGCCCTGGAAACTCAATTTGAACATGGGCTGTTCCAGCAATCTGGCGAGCGGGAAAAAGCGTCACGAACAAATTGTATTTTAGATACCCTCCAGGGAACGATCACATATCCCACCAAACGGGAAAAGGAAAACCATCGACTCAAAAGTGACTTTTGATAGGATATGTTAGTTTCCTAGAGGGTAATTCATAAGTTTATTTGAAACTGATTGATGTTTGGAAGACCTCTTGTCAGGTGCGAACTGTTAGTCTTAGGGAGGGTAAACTTCACCACTTACAGCCTTGAATTGAGTCCAGGAACATACTGCGAGGCCCCAGGTGGTGACATGACCATCTTCCAACAATGCTGCGAAAGCATAGTCGGAAAAGGCCAAATCACGGACATCTCCTAAAGTGGATGGGTTGGTGATGAAGGATTTGCGAGGTCGAACCATGTGGCTGTGTGTTTGTGTTGCACCTGACCTACATTCTGTAAAGAAACAAAAAAAAACCCTCAAACTCGGGTGAAATAAACGCTTTCATTTTTTTTGTGAAAAAAGACATGTACGAATCAACTGAGAAAATGATCTGACAATAGAGAGATGATATATACACAGAAAAATATGTACACCCCAGAAATCTAACATACATACAAAAAATGGGTATATCTTAAAGCAGTCCACCTTTTCCAAACCATGATTATATCCACGTTAGTTTTCGGGCATGTAAATAGACATATCTATGTTTCAAAGTCCGACCACGTCAACCACAGAAATGGATCGCAGCATTATTCTTTGGATGTATCCCTGTTCCACAATGCAACGGTGGAAAGTAACTATTGAAATATGCACCAGTTGATAAACAAAAGTGACCATATTACTATCTATCTCTTTGTGTAAAAGGGAACATATCCAAATCTCCCATACATTGGAAAAGATAGCATTGTAAAGTCAAGTATAAACACTGAATGTTGACTTCTATCTTTCTTTATAATATGCTCTTGTCCACGGTCCAGGTATGTTCAGATTTCTGTTCAATTCCTCGGAAATGCGTGGGCATCCTATTTGTCTCTGACTGCGTCGTACGAGCATCAATAAAACTGGTTGAATATAGACAAAGCACCTATGAGCTTTCATTCAACTGATGTGGGACTTTACACAAAACCTTCCAAAGGACAAATTCAACAAAAAACAACTCAACAGATTAGAGGCGTTCAAATAGGGGTGCTCAAAGTGGAAACATTCTGATCATCTGATCTAATTGCCATAAACTTCAAGTAATGTCCCTTAAACCCAAGGGATTTCTTCGGTCGGTTGTACTTCCGGTTGCGGTAGTTACCACCGATGGAATCAATGGATACAAATTCAATATGGTAGGAGGCGCCTATGAGATTTTGACCTAATTTTCAGAATGTTTCTTTTCTTCATTCAAAGTTGTGTTTTTTTTGCCAATCCTCAAAATGAAGTTTTTTTTGTTGTTGTGTGGCTTTTTAATAAAGTACCTTTTAAAAGACTGTGGAAACTTAAATTGATAGATTAGACATATTCAGAAAATCCATCTGGCGAACCACTCCACTTCAGGTTGGTACTTGACTCTCCGGCGTTTTTTACGGGTGAGCTATACATCCCAAGGTGTTGCAGGATTTCTTCCATCCATTGAATAGGTTAAGCCACAGTATATCCCCTTAAAAGAAGGCCTGGTTGATTGAAATCGCTACTTGTAGGGCGGGCCATTTCCATCATGAGTGATCGACCTTCATTGGGACCTATAAGTAATAACCATTTATAATCCTTATGATGATGGAACATCTCAAAAGAAGCTGCCTATTACAGTGACCTGTTAGTAAGAAACCTGTTTATCATAAATCAACCAACCAGGGATATATCAAACAACCAATATTTTGCATCAAACCAGTTCACCTAATGGTTTGGCTTGGTGGTTTGGCTTGGTGCTTTGGGATACCCCCAAGTAACAATCCCTTTGATAAGGGGATCCAGTCGAAATCCAAACCACCGGGCCCCAAATCACCAATTACCCCTTATCTGACTAGCAGCAAATAGGAAAAAAAACCAACAGCTCCGAGGGGCGGAGAGATTGAAGAACGGTGTAGTCTTTATCCTTATCGACAGGTGGGTTCCGTTTCGGGCCAAGGATGAGACTATAGGATACCAGATTTTTGTTAAGGATCCTTGCGGGTGTTTTTCGCTGTTTTCGTCTTTTTGCATATACCAATAATACATATCTTGTTCAAGTCGGTAAGGAGACAGTCTCAGTGATGATTTGTCAGAGGCTAGCAGCATACAGGAGCCAACAAAAAAACTACGAAGCACACACGTCACCTGTCAGCTAATGTTTCATATGGTAGGCTAGGCACAACTTCGGTCCCCTGCTAAGGTCAAACTTTTAGTGAGTTCCTTTCGGCTCTGTCTGCGTCATGTTGACGCCGTGCATTCCAGGCAATTGGATGTCCTAGAATCACAACTTTAGTGAGTTACTTAAAAAAAAAATCACCCAATTTAAAAGGGGCTTTTCGGGTATTTTTGAGGACACGATTCCAAAGATTTTGTCGCCAAGGTGTTCAGAACATCATCCATCATGTCCTATACCCATTTTTTTTCCGGGGAGGAAGATGCTATTTTTTCAGCCCAAATCTGAAAAAAATCCTCCCAAAAACTCAGAGGGTTTCCATTGGCCAATAAAAACCCACTCCGTGGCCTGGTGTTTTCTTCCCCCCTAAATCAATAGCATAGAAATACCCAGAAGATTTTATGTTAAAAGGTTGGGTTAGGACTTTTTTTTTTGGGATATTTTCTGGATCTGGTTGGTGGTTGAACCAACCCATTTGAAAAATATGAACGTCAAACTGGGAATCTTCCCCAAATAGGGCTGAAAATAAAAAATGTTTGAAACCACCACCTAGTTTTGGACCAGGCAATGAATTTGATGAATGCACTGAAGTGAGAATCTTGTTTTGGATGGGGACAGTCACTTTTGCATTGAAGTTGTTCTTGTGGAAGCGGGATGTTTTGAAACCCTAATTAGACAACTTCCGCGTGCTGCAACGGTGAAGAATGTTGCAGTCAAAAGGCAAATGTCAAGGAGGCTTGGTTGACTGGTCGTCACAAAATTGTAAGATCATCTCACATGCAATGACACATACAAATCATACAAGGTATGCACTGTCCACAAGACCGCAGCATACAAACAAAATTGAAAACACTGGTGATCAATAGTGCCTGTCTACATCTTTCTGATCCTATCTTTGCACGTAGTTTTAACGGATCTTCCCAAAACATTTGACCATCATTTTACCAACATTTTACATCGCTCAATTATTTCAATGTCTATAATAAATCATTTTAATCCCTACAAAACTGGGTAGGATTTCATTCCCCCTAAAAAAAAAACTCAACAACCAGCCAAGTTTGCCATTTGGGCTGAGCGACGGTCATATTGGACTGACCCCAGGTCATGACCCGTCTCTCATCGCCCACAATCGCAGCAAATAAGCTGCCGCAAGAACGAACAGCTCGAACATCCTGTAAATCCTCCTAAGACTGTGAAGAATCCAAACGAAACAAAAACATTGTTGATGGTTCAGAAATCCCAAACAACCACCGTTTGGATGTATAAAACCCTGTAAATAATGGGATAAACTACCAATCTCAACTGGTATAGGGTGCTTTCTATCAACAGTATGTAGAGGTAGTAAACGGCATTTACTAAAACTGGGTCAAATCTCAAGCATCCATCCCCTGGATATGAAACCATCATTTCTTTCTGGTAGTCTTTTGTGAAACGTGGGTTTTTCTTATCTGGGATTTTATGGGAGTTGGGTGAGACCTAGCCACATTTCTTTTGTTGGGGAGGGGGGGCGGCTCGGGTGCGCAACGAAATCATTGTTTCTATTTTTGCAAAAAGTCAGTGAAATCCGGAATCGCTGGCATTTTTGTCCTACTTGGACTTTATAAGAAAGTAGGCTGCTTATAATAGATTCATCTACAAATATACATATTTCAAAAAGCCCGCTTACAATGTATCATAGACTTCCTTTACTCCGGGTAGCCTGAAATCAATATTGAACTTAGTCACTTTTGCAAAACATATCAATTGCTCAGCTGTATGTCATGTCAAAACACAAGCAGCATTGACACTAGAGCCATCAACACAGTCTGCCCCGCTAGGTCCAGTAGTGGACTGTATAACCCAGACCTCACAGCACCACATGAATCTTGGTGTGCCCACATTGCCTTCCCTTTCAGAGCTGCAAAAAGAAGATACAGTACGTCATTTTTGCTACTGTCGATGGAGGAAGTCTTGGCGAGTTAAACCTGTAGTTAATGTTCATGTCGTTTTTTTTCTTTATGCCGACATAGGATCAACAGAATTTCCTATTGGAGACAGCCACATTTGGGGGGGGGTCACCTTTGGTATTCGTGGACTTTTCTTTGTTTTTTTTCTATTTCCTACTTGAGTAACAGGGTTTTCGCTTGATTCATCTCCTTCTCAGAATGCCGATGCTCCATATCGCCCCGGGTGACCACCGCGCCGTCATAGAACACCGCAGCAGTGTCAGCGTCGCGAGGTACTGATATCTCAGGCGCAGCTGCTAGACTTTGTTCACCCTCCCTGAAACTCGCATAGCACTTCAAAATGGATGGTTGGAATACTACTTTCCTTTTGGGAAGGCCTATTTTCAGGTGCTATGTTAGTTTCAGGGAGCGTATCCTTTACTGTCTCCATTAGCTGTTACAGTATTTCAGTGGTTGCAACAAAAGTATTATATATCCAACTTCTGCAAAACATTGGACCAGGAAATCGGATAATCTGTGGAACTGTCAGTGCTTCACGATCTACAAACAACGACTATGGAGAATGTTCATGATGTCTCCGGTCATGGTCAATCTAAGGGGACCCCCTCGAAGGGGGTGGCATTGGGGGGGGTCCCTTTAGGTTTGCATGATCCGGGGCCTCAACTCGCTGCTTCACCTTTAATTGCGCTCTTTCGGCCATCTGAAAAGAACCTCCCCAAACAAAACTCAACCCGAACGATTTGCTATCCACCCCAAAAAAGTAAAACGTTAACCCAACAAAAATCTGGCCGTTCATAATAGACAAACCTGAAGGAATCTAGGCAAAACGTAGGTCCTCTGCTAAAGGTTTAATTTTTCAGGAGGTTTCACAACTTGTTCTGACTCGCTACCCGAGGTGGTGCTCGATTCGGACGGTGGTTCTGGTGAGCTAACTTCGGCAAACCCTTCTGGGGGCAACTCATTCTCCAAGATCACCGATGGGGTGGAATCATTGAATTGAAAAAATTGCCATATGATTTGTGGCCACAAAAGAAACAGAAATGCACTGAGTATCACAACCTCCCCATCTGGGGTTGAGCTCTGCAAGACTCTTCTTTCAAACTGGGAAAGGATGTACAAAAGCTGTAAGGCAATGATTCACGTCTGTCATGTGGGATTTTAGTACGATAAAATGAGCTAATAAGGTCATCAAACGATGGTGCTAGTGGTGCAATGCTGAACTGTTTATGTCCCCATCTGATTGCTTTGATGAATACCGAATGTGAGGGCCCGCAACCGTCTGATCGCCTGGTGAGGCTTGAAGCAACGATGATGTCCGCCAACATCACTGAAGTCATCGAGTTGATATCCATTCTAAGATCCAAACATGTTTGATAGAACGCAATCAGTGCCGACAAGTATTTAATTACCGTCGATGCCGCATAGCTATCAATGATTCTATTGATATGCGCTGTTCCATGCAAGCTTGATTTCAAGTCAAGTAACAACTGAGATAGGGGTGTATACAGAGCTACAAATCTTGTCACGAGTTTTTGCACGATTTGAGAACTGCTTGGTTGACGAATGCGAATCATGTCTTATTTCTGTTGGGATGATCCTACTCCCTTACGAATCATAGGCAAATTTTTGAAGGACTGAGTCGGACTGAGTTTTGGGCTGCAACACTGTCCGCTCAAGGTTCTGCATGAGTGTCGACGATGATGGTGCTGGATCTGCAATGGAAAGGCTGGATGGGCGGTCATGACTCAAGACTGGCAAAGGTTTACCTCCAAATTGTCTGGGAACTCGGTTCAAGCTATCAATCCAATCTGTTGGTTCAATCAACGGTGCAGGTAATCCTCTAGATGGAATTCTGGGTGAATCTGTGTGGACTCTCAAATCACTAGAAGAAATTGTTGTTGACTGCAACCTATGCATAGCTGGAACACGAGGATGTGATGAAAACGAAGGAGGCGCAAGACCTACTGCCACTGGTTTCTTCTTTGAAGATGGCACGACACGCGACCTACTGTCACCCGACACTGCATCTTCAATTAAGGACCAATCTGAAATAATATCATCTGACATCTCAGAGTTCTGCATCATCGCTTTCTGAATCACGATATTCAACCTCGATATCACTACTGGCTGCAGCACCTTCTGGCCTAGCAGTCATGCGATATTCAATCTCGTGAATGAGATATATCAGGATCTGCATCAACTCCCACAGGGTGCACTGTGCCAGCTGCTGCTGGATATGGACATCCATGGCCCGAAATAATTGGAGTAGACAACAAAACGTCAAAATGTGAGTTTGAAGGTCTGCAAAAAATCTTGTGATATGCACTGTCGATTTAGATGGTGTTGTGTTTTGTTTTTGTTTTTTAAACTGCCCACGCAGCGGAGACGCGAAGCAAAATGAATGCAAGATGCTTTACTGTCCTATCATGCCTCGAAATAAAAAGGCTTCTGTTTTTTTTTGAATTTCTTAAGCAAAAGCAACAATGCAACATGATGAATGCCACCTTGATCCAAAATGACGGGGTTCATACATACTGACGAAGTACCCCCTACAAACAAAACAGAACAAGTACTGTTATCATGGTTGCCACATTGCAAGCGAGGCACGTTCGCTGGAACGTCTTTCGATGTCCTCTTCTGCTTGGAGCCCAGCCCCCAGGCAACGGTCCTATGCCACTGCACCGTCTCTGCTTGGAGGGTCGCGATTAGGTCCTGCAGTTTCCCCCCCACTGCATCACATTGGGCGTCATCCTGCATGGCCACAGCTCGCAACATGAGCGCAGTGGCGACCTGGCAGTTCAGGTTTGCGCCTCTCATACGCCACTTGGAGGTTCCGGTGATGTCCAGCCCATGGAGAGATGATGACGTACCTCAGCATTGACACGTGGCAGCAAGGCTACAGGTATATGCCACTAAGTTTGACGATTTTCGAAAAGTACATGGGCCAAAAAAAGCAATGTCTTCAGAACTCCGTTTATGCATATCGCACTAAGGAACCTTGTTTCCCTAATTCGTTTCCCCAATCCCTTGTAGTTGCAGCTTAGGTTCTTTTCTCCGAACAAACTTTGACGCAATCTTTCCGAAGCCGAATTGCATCCTGCAGTGTGGGATCCACCAAGAGCATGCCCTTGCAGAGGCAGTCCTCTTTTTTGGTGTCGAAACTGGGCAATCTGGGGCACTCTGGCGCCGCATCCCGTGGCAGCAGGCCAAGCTCCTTAGCAAGGGATGGGTTCATCTCTGACTGGCCGTCAGTGATGTTTGCGCCGTTGTACGCGATGTCCTGTCTTCGGCTCCAAGACAACACTTGCATGGCTAAAATCTTTTGAACTTGATCTGCGTTATTCATGACATGGTAGATTTACGCACTTAACTCAAACCATTTTGGAAATTGCATTTATACATTCGTAAAAACAAACATGGTTCTCATTACTAGAAGAAAGCCTCGGCCAAGTACCTTTTGAATCATTCCACTGGCAGCTTGAATTTTTCCACCTAGGCCCAAGCCCTTGAAACTAGAAGAGTTTTGTTCATTGACGGAAGTATCTGAAAGGGTTTGCCTCGCACCACAAAAAAAATGCTCCTTGCTGGTATATACCGCTGCCCCTACCAAAAAATAATGACAGCACGGCAGTCTTGGGCTGGGCACACCTTGGCTTCAGCTGGAAGGGGGATGGAATGTGCTAGGCGATAGCAGGGGGAGCCGGCTGTATGCCTTGCGCACATTGTCGCAGCCCCTGAGGACGGAGCATGCGGTGGCGCTTTTGCTGAAGTGGCTGGCTGAATAGTACATCATGCCAGACTCTTTGCCTGCAACAGCCACAAGATCTGGAAAGAGGGTGTCCTTTCCGTGAATCTGCAAGGGGTGCAGATATCGTGGCTTCCGGGTGCGGGACCCAAAGTTGAAGGAGTAAATGGGTGCCCCAAGTTCTCGCGAGAGGCGGCTGGAAGGAGGGGTCATGCAGACCCGCTACCCTTTGCGAGTCAAAACAAGTTGTTCGGGGGCGATTCCACGGGGGCGATTCCCAGGGGGATCTGCCGAGGAATGCAGCTCCCAAGATCGTTCCCAACAAAAACACATGTTTGCAGTTCGACGATGTCACCATCATTAAAAAAAAACATCTTGAAGAAAACATCCCTTAGTTAAGCTTTTTTTTACGGGCAAAGTGACCATTTCGTTGCGGAATAGTTGACATTTCTGTTTGTGGAACGGTTGAACTCATTTTAAAACACCTCCAAGATCTACTACAACTATCACAGTTAACAAACAAAAACTCGAGATGGGCATCCAAATTTACGACTATATACTTTTCATATATGCGATTTTGACAAATCAGGAATCCCGAAATCTATAGGATAAGAGCCAAGAAGTTAAAGCAAAAAAACAAGACGGAGGCTCCAACTTTCATTTTTCATGTACAAGTTGTGTTGATTTTTCATAACCATCCTATGTGGCCCTCCAAAGGTGTTCTTGTGCTCTCAAAAAAAAACAACAACTTTAATACCTGGTTAGTGATTTCAACCCATCTAGAAACTATTCGTCAAATTGGATCATTTCCGCAAATAGGGATATAGGGATACACATAAAAAATCTTTGAAACCACCCAGAGAACGAATTTACATGTACTAGAATTTCCCACAACTTCATGACCATTTCCCAGTCTTCCAAAGCCCCCTGTGAAGTTACCAATCCCGAAATACCTTTGTATATGAGGGTTTGGGGTGAAAATAAACACATGATTTGAACCACCACCTAGATAAGGTGTATATGGGGTTGATTCCTAAGGGTACCCCCCATTCGAAAGGGGTGGAAAAAAACCCATCATCCAAGCCTCAACATGGAGCTCACCCCAGGTCACCACCGTGCCATTCTGCAAGAGCGCAGCAAAGGCGCTCTGAGAGCCTATCACCTGGAAGAACATCAGGTTGACACCACCCATGTTTGGTCCTACATTCTCCCAGGTTTCTATTCAGCTCGGTTTTTTTTTCGCAATCACCTGGAAGATGTTGACATGTCTTTCTTTTTGGAAGAGTGTTAAGCTTTCACATGGGCCATTGGCTAGGTGCGGCTTCTAAGTGTTGGTGGCTCGAAATTTGTGACCCCCTAATTCATGGATGAAAAATACGACTAAATATGACAAATTTAACGTTCTTTTTTGCTACTCTAATTTTCAGTTCTAGTCAAATGACTCTTGAGAGATTAAAGGGTTGCTAGTGTCTGATTCTACTAACAAAGTCACTCTCCTTACGCTTGCCAGGCATACCTGAAATCGTCTTTCTGTGAGTGGAACGTCAGAAAAATCAAACAGAAATTCGTCCCCTCAAAGGCCATTTCTTTAATTACCTCAAACATGGCAAAAACAACGTGTGAGAACTTTCACGATATGGTCAACTCATGAAAGACCTCCTTTTAAAGCCTTATATAGACTCCTATGATCCAATCCTTCCACCAGGATCTTATCAAGTATATCAAGCAGAGTTCCCTTGCAAAAAAAAACATCGATGAGGTGTGGGACCTCATTCATTGACATGTGCAGCCAAGAGCAAGATGTAAAACTGAAACATTTGATGAATTTTAAACAAAGTCCGCTGGGAATTGAAGCCGGGGTCCTTAAAATAATTGAACAACATACTGTTGATGGAAGAAATCCTGCACCACCTGGGATTTGTTAAACCTTGTAAATACTGGGACAAACTACATATCAGCTGGTGCAGGATTTCTTCCATCAACAGTATTTCTAGGAAATATCTGTTCAGATGGCATCTTCTCTGTTTTTTTTTGCTCAGAAACATCTCCGGTTTTTTACCCAATCTTTCCCGCTTTGTTTCTCCCACCCCAAATTTCAAACAAAATCTACAGGAGCTACGAAAAGAAGCCTTATTACTTTCCATGAGTCATCCTGGCTGTTTAAGAGGGATTCCTATTTTCACGGGATAGGATTTTTCACCCTACAAACAAACCATCCGACCATCCAAACAACCAGGGACCCTTCTCTCACAGGACTCCGGGTCACCTCTTTCACGTGCATCAAGCGGTTTCTCACCAACGGTGGTATACGGCCACCCAAGTCAGAGGAACCCCAGGTGATCTCAGTTGTTGGCGGTTTTTTCGTTACCCGAATTTCCGCCGAAAACTAAGCCCGGCGGTTGGGAATTCGCATATGCTGCTCCATGGGACTGACATATGAACACCTACATTTGGATTAAGAATTCATCATAAAATCTAGCTAAATATTCCATACATGGAGCCTTTGGGTAAACATCACCCCATTTCAATAGGAAAGTCATCTTGAAAAGCCTGGAGTTTTAGGTGCCAGCCGCTGGAATGGATGGCTGAGGATCATTGAGGGATGACTAAGCTTACTGACAAAAAGAATTGGATCTGAAAGTACGATGCTAGGGGATAGAATTCGAGTACAAAAGGGGGCACATGATTTAAGCCACTTATCAAGGGAGAGTACATCAGGGATGATGGTTGCTGGGAAATCTTCCGGTTCCAATTCTGACAAACCATCTGACGGATTCATAAAATTGGACGAATCTTCCCCATCAGATCAGTAGTGGTTTTTCCAAACTACTACTACTACTACTACTACTACTACTACTACTACTACTACTACTACTACTACTACTACTACTAGTACTAGTTGGTGGTTGAGGTTGAACCAACCCATTTGAAAAATATGAACGTCAAATCGGATCATTTCCAAAAAAGTAGGGGTGAAAATAAAAATATTTGAAACCACCACCTAGACTAGTTGAGTTTGTCATGGCAAGCCCCAAACTACCACCACGACTCCACAATGGTCAGCAGATTTTGGACAAGCAATCCGAGAAACAAGAGCCAACACAACTATACTTCCGTTGCTTGTGTTCAGGGTGAATAGCTCAGCTGTAATATAATCAACTCATCCGCCAACACTTGGAACGAAAGCATATTCAGTTGTGTATGTTTGTGGTTCGAATATTCCAAGTCGATTTCTGTTGGCCTTGACATTTTGAGGAGAAGGCTAAACAAAACATACTGGTAGAACTGGAATCAAGATACTCATGGAGTCATACATTTACACAGAATCCACTGTTTCAAAAACACAGTAGAATTTGGAAATATCATAGCAAAACCATCCACTAAGTCACTAAGTTCAGTGAACATCCAATCAAGATACAGATTTACTATCTCAAGCGGGGGCTCACTTCTCAAAAAAATCCAAGTGACTACATGTCCATCACCACGCACAGCACAGAAAGCACCAGAAGTGCAACTGAGTTGTTGAATATCCTCAGCCACCGCTGGGTTTTATTCCCATTTTAGCGGTTACCGGTGGTTCACAGGGTTTTTCATAATGGCTTTTTATAACCCCGGGTTTTTGTCTGCAATAGCTGCACTCCCAAAGCCCAATATGGAGGCTGAAAACGATGAGTTCCAAACTTCTATGAACATCTTTGACATCTTCATATACAATCGAGAAAACATGGCTTAATTCATTATTAGGGGCACCAGGGACAGGGAGAACAGGTTTGACAAATTGCATAGCACCCATAAATGTTGGTGTTAATTGCTTTCAGTCACTACCTTCAAATCGCAAAACCGCTGAAGGAGCCTCGCACGTTTTGCAAACCATGTTCATTCAAGCCTTGTACATTGTCAACTCAATTTTGAATCATGCAGCATGCTACATCAAGCAATCTAGATTAGAGATTTCTGGAAGTCAGGGGTGTTTTCCGTGTCAGTATCCACACATCGAAATGGACTAACGAATCTGTCAAAATCCTTTTCCAAAATGAGTGTTTCCGGGAACCTTAGAATAGCTCTTCATATCTCTGAAGGGATTTAAGATATATATCCCTTTGCCAAATGGAATAAACTTGGAGTTCCTCAGCGGCCGCCGCTCGCGATTCCCTGATGAGATTGGATCTCATTGAGGGGCAAAAGTTTTTTTGGCAAAGTCTCATTGAGTTGAGATTGTACTTCTTTGGCATCTCCACCACGGTCCTTAGGAAAAAAAACAGCAGGTCCACAGGAACATCGAAGTTGCAGCGAGATGAAATGATCGATCCATCCCATCGAAACTGATGGAGGTTTGTTTCCCAACCCCTCGGATTTCAATTTAAAAACACACGCAGAAACCCAAGGAAACGGATTGAAAGTAGAGTTACCGTTTCCAATTCTTGCAAATCAAGGGGTGATTGATGATTTTCTTCTCAATGAGGAAATTCTCAAATCACCTTGGTGTCAAAAACCCAGAAAAAACACCGTCCATTCATCACAGATTTGTTACTGTGTCCGGTATTCCTCGAATGGCCATGGCCAAACGTCCTAAAATTCTGGGTTGCAGCTCAGCTATTTGCAGGGAATCCAAATTTTTATCAAATGAGCCACAGAAAAAAAAACCGGGGTCCTTTACTTTCCATGAAATCCTGGTTGTTTAACAGGGATCCTTATATTGGCTCATTATAATCCCCACATAACTGGGTAGTACAATCCCCTATATACCCTAAACAATTTGGGTTTTTTCATTGCTCAATTCATTTTGAATTAGCAATCGTGGTTGGTGGGCACATACCACCCTCCATGATCATCCGCATCAATAGGATCTCTGGGTTATTTCATCTCCATCCAGAAAGAACCTCTGTTCAAGCCTGTCCCAGAATCTGTTCCTGTCCCAGAAAAATTACCGTGCAAGCGTTTAGGGATATGATCAAAGCTCTGGTAATTTTGCATGGCATGAGAAACGGAAACAAGCTGAATTGAAGGAATAATGGTGGCTATAGTAAGATAGTAACCCCTCAACAACTCTAGCCTTTGGGAGGGCCTCCCCTAGGGGGGAGAAAAACTTGCTCAAAACTCTTCTCAACAAGAGGAAGTCATCACTGAATCAATGTTTGCTAGGTTATAATCAATGTTCCAAAGCAATCCCAACATGTCCGTCAAGTTTAAAGTATTGATATAACCAACAAATATGAGCCCACCCATTTCTCTGCACAGCACTTAGATATGAAATCCCAACAGATTTCAACGTTGTTTCCTTCTTTGTATCCACCGTTTCCTTGCTGCCATGGTTTCAGGATGACCCCAGGCATAGACCGAACCATCCGCAGTGAGTAAAGCGAAGGCAGTGGAAAGTGGTGAGGAACAAAGTTCCGAGCTACGCACACAGGCGTGTAACCTGGGTCTGGTGGTGGCTGATGGATCTGAGCCACCAAAGGTGTCCAAACTTTTGGTTTGAGGTTTTGGTTGGGGGATGAGATAAAAACCCAGTTGTGGGGATGACTTCTTCATAAACCATTATTACCAAAGATCCCTATGACATATGAAACCACCAGGATGACAAAAATGGAAAGTAAGGGACCGACCCCTTTTTTTTTTTTCGTGGCTCATCAGTTCTCAACTTATCTCAATAGCCTCCAGGCAACTGGATTTTTCGGGAGGTTTGGTACTTGCATATCATATCCCACCAAACGGGAGCCAGCCGGAACAGCATCGACTCAGGTTGGCGCCGGCTAAAGGGATATATGATTCGTTCCCAGAAGGGTATCTCAGAAGGACATGATCTGAAGCAACACTTCCATGAGTTTCAATAACCTGTCATTTTTAGATGGTTCTGGCCAAATGAGCCACGAAAAAAACCCTTATTACTTTCCATGATACTGGTTGATTAATAGGGATCCGTATATTGGTTTATTATAACCCCTATATAACTGGGTAGTATAATGCCCTATATACCCTAACCAACCAGGGTTTTTTTCATTGCTCAAATGTCCCCAACCTGGGTTTTTCTGAAATAAGGGGATTTCCGTTCCTCAGTTACCTTTTTTGGGGATTTTGGTCGAGTGACGTCGCAACCAAATTTTTAACCAGATGCAACTGGCAGTAATCCACTCATGTCTTGCACATGCAACTTAGACTTTTGTGAGGCTGTCTTTCAAAACAAGTACAACCAAACAAACATTTCGTCGAACATACCCTTAACATACCCCGAACCCTTACCAAATACACTAATTCTGTAAATCCTTGTAGATTGGGCTCAAGGGAATTACTAGGTGCACAAAAAGAGGATATTTTGACAAATTTCTCAAAATCAAGGTGCGCAGTGGACACTCAAAAAACACCAATGTTGCAAGCCACGTGAAACCAACATGTTGCCAGGCAACGTCAGGGTGTCGTGGAAGTTGTTACCAATGTCTCCTTGAAACAACGACGCCACAGGTTGTTGACCTCCCAGTTCAAGGGGTGCTGAGCGATGAACCGGCCGTTTCAAACTGTTGATGCAGAAGTCCAGCAAACAAAACGCTATGTGGATATATGAAGCCCCGCCCTTTTAAATAGTATCATAATCATGAAACTGGTGCAATCACCGCAATTCTGAACTCTCGACTGTGTGCAATCACTTTTGGTATTCTAACAAATTTGAACCTCAAATCGCACATGTACGGTGTACGCCTCAAGAGCTAATCTAAAAATCTGATCCACTTGCTGACAAAAGCACTGACATGGCCACACACGTGACCGCTTAGCACTCATACTGTACCACTTCAAAATTATGGCATGACTGATTGCATTTCATCAGCACCTATGTCACCTTCTGTTTTTTTTTGAGTCCGGAATTTGAGATCCAAGTTGGTGTTTTGATATCCCGAAAACCTTCTTCACTCCAAACATTTTTTCCCATCCATCAGGATGCCACGGAAAAGCCAACCCAAGAAATCTCGACTTCCAACGCCTTCCAATTCGCATCCATCTTCAGTGACCAAACACCGAAGTCCCAGCCGAAAATCTTCTTGCGCTTTTCTTCTCACGTCAGAGACCTCGACGTCTTCAGGGGTCATATATGACATGTCAAATAGCTAGAATTTTCATGAAGAACCAATGCACATGGAAATCGCGGAATTGAACCCTCAATTTTTTTCCAATATATTTGCATTCTGTTTGAGGGACCCTCCAAAGATGGGTAGTTTAATGACCCCTGCATTGAAGGAGAAAATGAGAACAAGGCCTTTTGTCGATTCACATCGTTAACGGCAGGAAGTGTTGAATTGAAATTTGCGGATGATGTTGAGGTTGGTTTTGAAAAAATGTGAGTCCAGGATCCTATTCACATAAGCCATCACAAACTAAAACAAAAGGGCATGTATTATATACATATATATATATATACATACTTTATTGATGTAGGTATCCATACTGCAACCACCTTCACCAGAAATAAGTCTGGAGTCTTTTTTTAAAATTTCATTATACAGTAAATGTCACATCTGATTTGTTAATGCCAAGATAAGCCAATGTACATGGGGGAAGCGTCCGAACCCGTTGTCTCACCAATCCCACCCAGTAAACCACTTCGCGGGCGAAGATACCCTGAGGTATTTCCCTGCTGCGACATCAATGGTGGTACTACGCCCACTCAGCAGCACCACATGGATCAACATGGAGGATTCAGGTTTCCATGAGCAACATGAAACTACACATAACCAGTGGTCTGTTGGCAGATTTCGGGATGAACATCTGCAAGTGTTGAAAAAACCACTCACATGAGATTCCAGAGTCAAATAGCTGACTGCATGCATTTTTTGTTGGATTTGCATGGATTTTCCAATGTAGCTTACAACTCTTAACATATCTAAGCTGTCAGATTCAGGAGTCATAAAACATCTACCAACTCAATCAGCGAACTCTATCGTTTCAGGCTGAGATGGTGGCTTCCTGGCAGGTGCGAAACTGTTAGTTTTATGGGTGTAGACGATACGAAACCACTCAAAATACACAAACATTAAGAAACTGATTTTGATAAAAAGTAAAAAACACGTCTTCTGGCGAAGTACGGGGAAAATCGTGGTTTTTGTTGTTGTTGTTGTTGTTGTTGTTGTTGTTGTTGTTGTTGTTGTTGTTGTTTAGTGCTTCGGAATAGCATGAACACTTCAAGATTCGCCTTGACTCACTGAGCTTTGAGCCCTCAAAATGGCGAACATGGCGATCGCCATCCAAAGGTTAACGAAGGGCTATCAAAGAGACCAATACCTGTTCGTCAATAGGGATCCTTATAACTGCCTGTTCTAATTCCTGAAACTGGGTAGTATTTCATCCCCATTTTATTTCATCCCCTATATCACCCAACCCACCGGGGTTTCGATCACTGCACAGTTTCATCCACTTCAAACTGTGTATCGAAGTATAGATAGACTAGTTGGTGGTTTCAACCCATCTGAAAAATATTAGTCAAATTGGATCATTTCCCCAAGTAGGGATGAAAATAAAAACTATTTGAATCCACCACCTAGTAAGGAGATTCAATTGTGGAGTTCACATCACCAGCCATGACGTTCGACAGATATCTGGTGTTTATAAAGTCCTGAGATTTGCTTTGGTTGGATATGGTGAGTTGTCCCCCTTCCCCGGATGCCAGCGGCAAAAGAAGGTTGATCCCGGGATCCCCTACTATTTTAGTGTAAAAATCCTGGTGGTGACTACGGAAGGGAAGGGGGACAACCCAAGGTATATATCACAAAAGGCAAGTAAAGATGAAATTAGCTAAAACAAATATGTTTGAGCAATAAAAAAAACACGTCCTTAACCTGAATGTTTCATGGCCATTTCTGGTTGGATCGGATTCCCTTGCAACCACTACACTACCTTTTGGGGGGTCGACCTCCAGCTTGACCCTTAGCCAAGCAGAACTCTTGTGACTCAAAAGTTCTTCAAAGACAATGGTGTTGTAAAACAACGCACGATGCGACATGGAAAAACCATGGATACCAAGAACTAACGTTACCTTTTATCTAAACCTCCTTTGTAAATATGTGTGTCAACGTTGACTCCCAAAGTGAAACGTAGCCAAATGAGTTCCTGGGTAGAAAAAACATTTTGTAAAAATCATGGTTTCTTTAAAGGCTAGTTAACCTACCCCTCCAGCCTGATTGAGGGCTTGTTATCCGTAGGTTTCGTTCGATATGGGAGGGGTGTACGAAACCAAAACCACCAATTTGTAAATAAAGATCTCTTTTATCCTATCCAGTTCAACTAGGTGCACATAGGAACGAACAACAAGAACAAAAACAAGAAGAGCGAAAACAATAACAATAACAAGAACAAGAACAAGAACAACAACAACAACAACAACAACAACAACAACAACAACAACAACAAGACCAATTTGGATTGAACTCCTATGAGTGCTTCCACATGAAAAAAAACCCATCTACCATCGCCTCCACGACGATGTCACAATCGGACAGAGCATCATAGGTCGTGGCGGGACTGATCTTACCCAAAATCTCGTCGACTTGTGCCTGGCCAATGATCCAAAGAAATTGTGTCCCAGGTGAAATGGAGTTTTAACATAAGGAATATCAGTGGCTGGTTGCAACAAAAGGAATTTGGAATTCAGAATTGGTGCCAAATGAGGGAATGAACCTTCAGTTTCAGTGAATACTATTGGGATTCAATCTCTGATGGTTAGTTGCAAAAGTAAGTCTTTATGGACCAAAGTAATCCCATGTATCCATGATAAATGCAATGTTACTATGGATGATGCAATGACATTGAATCACTAATCGAGAATGATTTTACAAATCAAAAACCGATTCCGAAATTACAGTCAGTTCGGTCACTGGTGCCTGTGCAGTTACACTACACATGCACCACATCTGAACAGTCAACAGTAGGGTTGACAAATTGTCTAGCACCAACAAATCCAAGACTTCTAGTCGATTTAGGTTTTCCCGTTTCCCAAAGAAACCCATACTGTATAGTATCTGCATTCAGTTGAAGTCACATTCAATCATCCATCTCCCCAACAAAGAGGAAACACCCATTTTGCCAAGGTCTGCAGCGGTTTGTGGCCTGATTTCTGTTTCAAGATTCAAGACCAACGAAATCGAATTTTTTACTCTTGCAACATTTGACGGAAGAACAAACATGTTGCAAAACAGCTTAGCATTGGAAACCATCCTTCCAGAGCATGTCTCATGACCCAAACAAATCCTCATCTAGTTGGTGGTTGAACCAACCCATCTGAAAAAATATGAGTAAAATTGGACATCTTCTCCAATTTTTGGGGTGAACTTTTTTTAGAAAACAATATTTGAGTTGCCACCGGACCTAGTCATTTTTCGGTGATTCAAAAATTTGTGACCTTGGTAAGTCTCGAGAGTGTTGGGTCATGTGAACTTGCACCAACTGGTTGATACCGTTGATGGTTCAGAAATCCTCATTTCGCCATCGTTTGGTTGGTGCTGAAACCCGTCGTAAATCATGGGGATTTGCTTTACCCGTTTGGATGGTTCCTCAAAAACTGATTTGTCCGTCAACGAATCAAGCTCCTCCATCGCTGCACCTGTGATTTGGAGCCACGCTCGACGCTTCGAAGGTAGTTTTTCTTGATGACCTGAGCAAGATATCCAGGTTGCAACAATGTGGTTACAGGGCAAATACATATATGATCATGTATAGAAATCACATTGATACATATATATATATACATTTATTGAAAAATAAATATATACACTGACACGCATATATATATATATACATATAAATATTGAATCCTCACTATATATTCACACAAATGAAACAACTGAGATCTGACTACATTTTGATACTAAACTTTACTAAATATGAATATATATTCATTATGAACACATCTAATCATGATAAATATCAGTAACATGATAAATACAGACTCCCAAACACAATCAAACAGTTGTAAAACATACAAATACAACAAGCAACCGAGTGAATCATTTTTCAGGCGCAAAAAAAACAGTCCTGCATGCCAATGCGAAACAAGGTGCGGTCATACCGCGCTCCAAATTCTTTTGGTCCACGTCCAAAAGAACGACCTCTTTAACTAAAGCGACTGGGGGGGTCCAGGAAACCGTTGCATTTGTTGGGTTTCTCCATGGAGTTTTTATAGGAAATGTGCGCAAACTTGCATATTATGTCGTGCTTATGTCATCATACTAGTACACAAAAAGACATCAAACCATTCATCTATTGAAATGCTCTTAAACTCTTAAAATATATTTGTTGAACATGGCCCCAATCTGGCAACGCCCAGCAACACCTCAACCAGTTATATCTTAACACACCAACCTGTAGTTTCCTGAATATTCACCTTTGGGTGTGATGTCGACATCGCACTGGGAAGCCTTTGGTGTTTCCAACCACAAGAACATCAAACTTCTTCTGGCTCCACCAACTTGTTCAAAAGGATGGTGGTTACCAGTTCCCGCAAGAGATTTCGTGATGTTTGCAAGTCAAAGCTACAATAATCTACATGAAACCATCACCATCTACTCTATCACTTGTCAAACTTCTCTGGAAAGAAATCAGTTGCAAACTTCTTTCCTAGGCACAAATCCTTGGAAGATCGCCGACCAGTCAGTTACAACAAAAGTCGGACTCTTATTCTGTTTGCTTTTGTCGTTTTTGGGGCCATGGGGCCGCAATAGAAACACAAAACAAATGCATACACCCCCGAAGTTTAACATAGCCCCTGAAAAATGATGGTTAGAAGACTACTGTCCTTTTTGGGATGGTAATTTTTCAAGGGCTATGTTAAACTTCCAGGGGGTACATGTTGGTGATGCCATCGGTGTAGGCGTTGTTTGCAGCCAACGAATTCGCCATCCCAAAGAGTCATTTTGTTTTGGAATCTCAGGAGGATGAACCAGCATTCTCCCATCAACATCCATCTTTATCTACCCTCCCTGAAACTAAAATAGCCCCTGAAAATAGATCACTGGAAAAAAGGAGATTCCGATTACAAACCACCATTTTTAGGGTCGAAGTGTTAGTTTTAAGGAGCGTATTTTGTGTGTATTGTGGAGGGAAACTCGTGCCATGTTCCTTGCATTTTGGCCCTATTTTGCTCCGTTTCCCCACCTTCATCCCCGCTTCAGCACAGCACATGGCAATGCCACCACCCATCAAACCCGCCCCAACAATGCCGCAGCATTTCAGTTGACGTGGACGCACAGCACCCGCCACACCTGGTTTCGGGCGTGAAACATCGCCAGAAAGCAACGAAAATGGCCAACCCCGCATCGGAGAAAAAGTATTTTTGCAGAATCACATAGAAATAATAGGCCTGAGATAGGACGTATAATGTAGAGAACACGGGTTATTTCAACCATAGTGATTGACTGTTAGCAAAAATCATTTGCAATGGTCAATCAACATCCAAGATTCAAGTTGGGATATGTGTTTAAGTTGCTTGAACAAGCTGCCCCAACAGTTGTTGAAATTCAGAGACATTTCTCCTTTTAGACATGTGCATCTTTTAGGGAGCTATCTTAGGGAATGTACAACCCCCCCCAAAAAAAACACAACATGAGCCCAAGACAAAACTGATGATTTTATCAAACAATCATCTACTCTCGGGCCCATCATGCTGAAAAACTTCTATACCTCCTGGGTATATTTGTTTGAGGACTCATCGGACTCATTCGGCCCAAGGTTTGGGGTTTAAACAAAACTGTTGAAACCACCACCTAGTGAACATAGTTATCAAAATCGTGTGATGAAATATCTATCATAAAGCTGGCAAAAGCTGGACTATGTGTATCAATGCTATCAGAATTCCCTACCAACAATTGAAGTTGACAAAACAACATCCTGAAGCTATGAGGTTGTGAGCTTCACAACACGACCTTATAAAGGAAACAATCCAGGTATACATCTTAGTCCTACTCTCGTACGAGCAATCAAAACCAGTTGATAATTACTTCAAACATGAAATCAAACATGCACCCCAGATTCCCCTCCTGGGATCTTTTGGCATTGACGTTCAGCAAAGAACATGTACCTCGGTCCAGGAGGGAACGAGTATACCCAAGGCAAGTGCAAGTGTGGCATCGAGAAATTTGAAAGACAACCATCATAATCTCAACAAACTTACCTTGTGCGAAGTTTTTCATGTTACATGACTCTCACAAACAGGGAAGAGGAAGAGATCAGAACCACCAGCAAAAAAAGATGTTCTGCTGCACCCCCTGTCACACATCAAGTTTCTTAAACCACTTTGTTGGGACATCAAACAAATTGACTAAGAAACTGACCCAGAAAAGATGACCTTTGGAGACAAGGAACTGTAAAGCTTGGGATTGAGTGCCAGCCATCAGCTTGCCTGAGCGAAATCGGGGTGCTTGGATCATACGCAACACCAAGATGTGGGGTACTCTGGGTGTGGTTCATACTCCACCCTCCCTGAAACTAACATTTTTGCACCTGGAAAAAGGATGGTTGGAATATCAGTTTCCTTTTGGGGCCCGGCCTATTTTTAAAAGCGAAAATGTTAGTTTTAGGGGGTGTAACTAACTAATATAACTGGATCGTAGCCCTCATGTAGGGCAACACTACCAAAAAACTTAGGCGGTGATGCCTTAAGCCACAAGAAACACTCAAAAGTTAACCAACATTTCGGAGATATCAGGAATGCATATAATACTATGTCTTGATGTATCCCGCACAAATTCCAAACCAACTCACCAGATATCAGACATATCAATTGAGAATCCTCAAAAGCCACGAATCCAACCAAAGAAATTCACTGGAACAAAAAACACTATGACTAGGATGTGCTGATCGAAACCTGGGGGTAGCTCATTAGTTCCTTATTATGAAAAAAAATTAGATATCCATAACTCCAAATCGCTCCCTTCCTTTCGCACCAGCTGGATGACCACCTCAAACTTCAAACCACTTAAAATGTCTCGGGATGAATTCACATGATATCCTTCCTGCCAACAAGAAGGGTGTATACATAATCCCCGAAATCTATATGAACCTTGTTTACAAAACATCAACACTACTTTAGAAATCATCATGATCAGATTCCGTGTTCGATTTACGGGGTGTATGCATCTTAGTGTTTATTACCCAAATCACCATGGTGGGCTTGGTGGTCTATCCCATGGTTCCATAGGATTTTGGCGGGGAGCTGCATTTCTGATTGGTTCCCCCCTAACAAGAGAAATAGAAATACATCACCTGCAGTTCCTGATCGTCACCTTAGCATATCACTGCTTTCGATTTAAAGTAATCTCATCTACAGTATATAAATAACTCCTGACACTAACTGCCTGGCAATTGCCTACAGGGTGGGCCCCTAGTAGTTATAAATGGGGCTATAACCCCCATAAATGGCCTGATAAATGGGTAACTGAGGGTGTAACCCGAGTTGTAGGACTTACACCCCCATATATAAGTACTCGTAGTAGGGGCCCACCTTGCACCAACACCGGCCAAGCTACAAAATTCTTGGAATTCCACTTGCATCGCATCCTATGAAACAGTTCGACGGCTTTCATCCGATCACGATGGAAAAACTTGAGAGGCAACAGGTCAGGGTTAAAAAACCGTACTAGACACACCACACTAAACCAACTGCTTGGTGGTGTCAACCCATCTGAAAAATATGAGTCAAAATGGGAATCTTCCCCAAATAGGGGTGACATTAAGAATGTTTGAAACCACCACCTAGCCAAGTACTACAAAAATACATAGAACATGGACTTGGACAATCTCCAGAAGGGAAAAACTGTTTTCAAGTTGAAAGTTACAAAATTGCGGACAATCGATGAAATACATGGAATACTGTGATTCATCAAGGATTCTAACAGTTTCGCCATTGGATGAATGAGGGCAACAGTCTGAAACGTTGGCACGTATGTTGGCACAATGACAACTATCAAAAACCAATATGATCTGGCCAAATTAGAGCATTTCACCAACAGCGGACTGGCCTGAGACTCCCGGGCACCTGTCGTGTCCGCGGGAACTCAACAACACGATGGACTGTGCCATCATCAACTGAAACTACATAACTGGCCGCAGTGGCCCGCCATCGGAAGCTGAATTCTTAAAACCACACGAAAAAGCGATAGGGTCAACCCAACAAGCAAAAACACGAAACTCACTATGTGAGGTAGGGATAAGTTCACAAATTCTGCAGGTTAGTCATAGCAGGAGCGGGAGTAGGCTCAAGTTACACGTGGATTGCGATGAGGCACGCTTTAAGCACCCAGCGGAAGTTGCGCTGGCATAGACAGCCAAGAGGGCACAAATTTCGGCGCCTGGATATGTTTCTTCTGAGATTTGGAGCTTTTGTGTCATCTTCCGAACTGATGCGCACAAATGTGCAGCACAGTACAATAATATGAATCGATGAATCTGAAGATGGACCAATGGACGCAACTTCCGTATTGCTTGGTGAGCCTTGATCTTTCTCAACTCTCACTTTGCAGCTTGCTCACTCATATCCAAAAAATACATGCGAAGCTGCAGAAGTTGAACGAACTTTGATTCGTCGCCTCTGCGCGCAATTGCGACTTGGGGCTTTACTAAGAGCATAAAAACTCGCCGACACGATGATGGCAGCACTGACTACTTGACAAATAGCAAGGATTGCTGACAGCTCGGCTGTATGGAGATTTTGCTCACCCAATGTTCTTCCTTGTGCAACGACTTGGAGAGTTGGCGGCATGACACCTGTTCATGCAGCAAATCTTGTGGTAGGGTGCTGGGGAAACATGGAGCTACCATGAGTGTAAAAGGTAGTCTTAGTAAGGAGTCCACGGTTCAGCCAACCAGTTTCTTGAAAATACAAGGCTTGGTGTGCAAGGTGATCAGGGTGAACATGGACAACAAGAAAGTAAGCCACTGAAGAACCATCTTCAACATAACTGTACACGACAAAATAAAAACACCCACAGAGGCAGCTTCTCCAAAAACCAATCAAAACTTCGTGACATGCTTGGGGATTTCCCTGGTCGCTATAATTTGACCAGATATTTTGGCTAGACTAGAAAAAAATCAGAAGAGTTCATGATTCATATTCATTCCCAGCCTCCTACACGTACAGGGCACAACAGCAACGGACCGACGAGTCACATAATCACATTAATCACTGATATTCCTGTTGACACATTCAGCACTTGTCACTGACACATGACGTTTGGATAATAGTTGTAGATATTTTCATAAAACGACCGGAAAAGCCTTGGACAAAGGCAACGGCAACTATTTGAAGAATCAACATGAGGTGGAACTCATTCACCAGATACCCAAACTAAGAACACCCCAATACCGAGGACCGATCCATGTGTAAATGGCACCATATTCCAAGAAAATTGCGATTCACTGCAGTCTCCCTGGAACAGAGCAACTTGCTTTTGGTAAGTAAAACACGAACAAAACGAGTGTACCTTTTTCTTGTATGGTACTTGATGTGGCAAAAATGTGGCTTTCTGTCACCAAACCTAGCTACCCGTCCACAAATCCATACAAAAAACTTACACGGTTTTCCCCCCCAGAAAAGAACACATGTCCCCTAAAAAAAACGTGGGACTGGAAGACGATCCTTCCTTTCCTTTTGAAATGCCCTGGAAAACAAGTTGCTGTTAATTTCCATCAACTTTACCCCTAAAGCCATGCAGTCACAGTTGCCTAAGAAAATGGTACACTATGTTTTCCAGGCAACCCCTTTTTGGGGGCACATTCCTTAGTTTTCGGGTGTCTTAGGGAGGAAAGTTTAGGGGTTTTCCGAGCCGATTGGTGATAAACCAGTCACGGCCAGTCCTGAAAGTCTTTGCTCATGGACGCTTCGATGCCTCAGCAAGATATGCAAGTCACTGAGATGTCCCATTGGAATTTATTAAAATGGTTTCAGCAAGTGATTGTGGTCAAACCCTCTTGTGACCATGCAGGTGTACTGAGCTCAATATTTGATTACCATGTAAATGAACTTCTAGGATTCTAGGGTGAATCATAGTTCTTGTTTTGTCCAATCGTATGTACCACCCTTGATGCATCTGCGGCTAATGCCTTACCGAAATCCAGGTCTTGAAACCTTGAAAACTGAAGGGGTAAATTGTCAGGACTAACCAAATGTGGCTAAGTCTTTTTTTGGATATTCCCACAGGTTTACACCCTCGAAAAACTAAGATGAGAATGGACAATCATAATTTTCAATAGGAAAAGCATCTTCAAATGGTAGCTTTTCCATCGTCATGTTAGTCTTCACTGGGGTATCTCAAAATTGGGGTACAAAAACTCCACTGTTTTCTTGGACGAAAAATCCTTTACAAATCATTGCATGGCGGCATATGTGTGAACAACTGTAGCATACCCCGAATCATTCATAAGCACTCTTGTGGCATAGGCAGTTCGGGGTATATTGCAGTGATACTTATGCTACCCATGTGTGAATATGAATGGGATGCCTACATGGGTCATTTATTGCTCCAAACCGCCAACCCAAACCAATCAACCCTTACCCCACCCTTAACTAAACTAGTTGAAGCGGTTTGGGTTCTCTCATGGTTCTCTGGGATATGCTGTAAATATCATAGAAGGGTATCAACCAATGGTCATTTGCTGGTGTGTCTCAGTGGTATGAAATCTGAGGATCTTCCGGCGAAGTTGGCTTAAAGTTATGGTTTTCATGCAGGTAAATATTCCAGTCCCACCTGGGGATTTTTCGGATTTTAACATCTTTTGACCAACGTAAACCCGATGAAACCCACGAATTTTGTGTTTGTTATGGCTGGTCAACATATCCCTCCCTAACCTACCCCCAACCTTTATTTCCGGGGGGTGGGTTACGTTAGGGGTTTAGGGGGGGGGTAGTTTGACCAGCCATGCGTGTTAAGCCAGTGGTGCATGTGATGATGGCCTGTGGTGCTTCCTCTCCTGCTCGAAGCTTGGCATAGTCCTGGTGGCAATCCCTCCGAAAGTTTAACATGGAACCTGAAAATGGCACCCTGGGATAGGAGATTCCTTTTAGAAACCATTACTCTTAGGTTTCATGTTAAAACTTGGGGAGTGGAACTGTCAAGAACGTTAGCAATATTTACACTATCCATAAATGGCATATTTACAATTAACAAAAACCTATACTTTTCCTATGACTACCATAAAACATCAACATTCAAATAGATAGGAGTCGTAAATAGTGTCATACATTGATCCTATGGGATAGAATCTAAATTCAAAGTCAGATGTCAACTGGTAGGCTGGTAGTATAGCTGCAAATCGCTATCCAATTATGACGAAAGGGAATTTTGTCTTAGATACCCTTGTGCTCCTAAGCTTCTTTCCAACCACAGGTTAGTAGATATATTCGAAAGGTATTTGAACACACTGGGACTCGAAAGGAACAACATATTCTAATTGCATTCAATTCCACATCTACGTTGTGACTACTACAAGATAGCGTATTGACCCCCAAAAAATGCTTTTTTCAGGAAAATACTCTCAAGTACCAGAAAAGACTGACGCCATGGGGAGGAGGATATTTTCAGTGGTGTATTTCATCAATGCCCCAACCATCGTCATACCATAATTTATAAATATTTCTCATCACTATCACCCAAATGTAGGTAACAAAATAGCAGCTCTATTCTACAAATAACATGACAAGATGTGCCTTTTCTTTGTTTTTCTTGTTCCGATGTTGTATTTGGGCATCTTGTGGTTTCCAAACCCCGGGTCACCTGGCGCTTCTTCGACAAATCGCTCTTGCTGGCCATGCCACGACCTAAACGTCGCCCTTCCAGTGCTGTTGAGCTTTGCTTGAGGGCAAAGTCGATGCAGGCCTCGCTGAGGCCGGTGGATTTTTCAGCTACTGGGTTGTGGGTTGGGAGTTGGGATATCCCGAAAATCACCAAGCCAAAACCCACCAACGTACCATACAAATTGATAGTTGGTGATTGAGGATATTTCACCAACCCATCTGAAAAAGATGCTCACCCGTACCGAATTGGAGTGAGTAAAAGTTTAAACACGTATTTTTCTCCACTAAATATCTGGCCCACATTGAAATAGTTCGCGGACCGCGGACCTTTCAGGTCAGAGGTGCCCCTCCGCCATGACTTTTCCCCTCCAATCGGACCAACCTTGATGGTCCCTTGAAAAAAAGGGGTCCCATTTCACCAACCCAAAAAGCTACCTTAAAAATAGGGGTTTCAGAGGTCGTGTGGCAACAAGGGCGCCTTTGAAAAGTTTGACCGACCAGGTAGGTATGATCTTAAGAGAGAAGCAAGGCAGAACAAGGGTAGGATTAGAGGCACCCTCCTGGAAATTAACATATCCAATACCAAGGCACTTTTGAAGATGATTTTCCTTTTCCCCACGTAGGATATGATAATTCCGTGGAGGGTAAATCATATTGATTTTAAACAACTCAAAGCATTTTTTGTTCCGAACAAAATCATGTAGAGCAACTCAAAGCATTTTTTGTTGCATAAAAAACAGCACCTCCGGAAAACTCACATATGATATGCTGAAAATGCCCACTTCGAAAAGGAAAAATACAACGGCCCAAACCATCAATTTTTGAGCTCAAAATCTTAGTTAACTCGGGGATGTATTCTGTGATGCCATCAAGAATCGGCACAGAAAAGATATATTTCAGCCATGGTCAAAAAATCCCGGCCAGACATGAAATCCATGAGTCATCCTAGTTGTTCAAAAACGGGATCCTTATCTCATGTTGTAGGAAATAATTGCCACGTATTTCATCCCCGAAAAATACTCTCTAAACAACCAGGGATTTGTTCATTGCTTCTATGACAGTCACATGATGTTAATATCAACACAACTCCGGGCCTGAAGAACGGTGGCATGGTCACCTTCGACCACTTGATCAAAGAGACCCACCTGGGGAGCGATCGATCAAAGCGAAGAGATGAAGAGATCGGATTTCACCAACCAAAATTGCCATTGAAATACCACCCTTTTTCTGGGAGGATTACTGTTGATGATTCAGAAATCCCAAACAACCACCGTTTACATGTATAAAACCTTGTGAATAATGAGGTGAACTACCAACCTCAACTGTTGCAGGATTTCTTCCATCAACAGTATCACCTTTTTTTAGGAGGATTACCCTTACTATAACTAGTTGGTGGTTGAACCACCCAGTTGAAACATATGCTCGTCAAAATGGATTATTTATCCAGGTAGGGTTGAAAATGATTAAAAATTACGGCACCACCACCTAGATTATTCAAAAAACTAACCTTTGGGTTTTACCGGTCATGTACTTGAAATTTATCACAAGCTACATTCTGATCGGCCAATTTTGTGCTTGGATTCACCAATCCAGAAAAACCTTGGTTGCTATAGATTGGGCATAGATCATATCCCAAATGCTCCATGTATGGATGATGTACCTACTTTTTTGGTAAACAACGGCTACATTCAAAGGTTAAATGTATTGTACATATTCCATAGATCATAGGGAAAATGCTGGTAACCCCTAACTGTTTAACGCCCAGGAGCCCTTTAAAAGGGGTATAGAGAATAAATACCCATTATATAAGCTGTATATATTGTATATGGGGTTGAGCCATCCCAAGGGTTTCCCCTACCATTTTCCCTAGATGGAGCATCTGGGTATTTAGCAACCTGGAAATCATATTTCGCCAACTTGGAAGAAATCCGGCGAACCAGTTGAGGTTGGTAGTTGGCACACGGCGTGCAGACGGCCTTACCCACATGGTTGATGCTATGCAACATGATGGGGTGGGGTGGGGTGGGGAATGATGTTAACGTTCCTTGAACATATCGGTGTCAAAACACCACAAGACTTTCTGAAAGAACTTCAAAAAATTTTGAAGATCTAAGTCAAAATGCCAAAACGCAAGTAGTTTCCCCGTTCACAAAAAGCGGACTTTCGTCATAGAACACAATAGAAGGGCGCTCACAAAGCGTGAATACCAATGGAATTGCGCTGAAAAAAGTCGCGCGGCCGCCTGAACTCCAAAAACCAATGGAAATACTGATTCAAAACTTGGTAAGATTCAAGCCATGTATTGAAAACACCACGGCCGTCTACACACCGTGTACCTAGTTTATCCCATTACCTACAGGGTTTTATACATGCAAACGGTGGTTGTTTGGGATTTCTGAACCATCAACAGTAAAAGGCGGAACCGCCATAAAACCGTCAATCCTCTCAACCCCCCCAAATGAGTTTGATCGTATGTTTCACACACCTGGCATTCCAGCAATATTGAAACTCCTTGAAAAATAAAACACACCCCCAAAAAAGGGACTAACTATTTCAGTAAGGAATTACATCTTCCAACGGGTGTAATTAAGAACACATGGAACTATAACGAAAAACCAAGGGCCTTACAACAATAATTCACTTCCTAAATCTCATTGCAATTCATTATGCCGGGAAAGATTTTTGCCCAACATTCGAGCTATGAATATCCAACACACAAAACGTGCATTTTGCCGGGAATTGACGGACCTTTTCTACAAAAAATCAGGAAGTTAGTAAAGGTGTAGTAAGTGGGGAGTCATAAGCCCGATAGACCCCATTTATAAGAAGGTGAAATCACCCATTGATCCTAACCATTTACCCTCCAGTACACTAACATAGCAATAGAAAATGTACGCTTTGAAGATTTATTTCCTATTGAAAAATGGGGACATTCCAGCCAGCTATGTTAGTTATTTACCGGAGTGTATGTAAAAATTGCTATGTTGTTGTTGCTATGTTAGATATTCCATCCTAATTTCCTTAAGCAGGTTATAACAACCCATTGATCCTAACCATTGATTTATCCCCTGGTAAACTAACATAGCAATGGAAAACCACCATTTTTAATAGGCGATACATCTTCAAATGGTGGATTTCCCATTGCTACGTTAGTTTACCGGAGTGTACATCCTAAGTTCCTGGGACATCCCACCATCAAACGAGGATGACCTTTTCGACCAAAAAAGTCTTTTTCGGCGCCTCCAGGGCTTTCTTGGCTTTCATCGGAGCACCGCGACAAATAAAATCCACACTCTTCTCCTTGGAAGCTCCGTTGGTTGAGAAATTCTACACCTCCCGAAAACCAACGGCTGGAGGGCCCCAAAATGATGGGCCTTGGAAAAAGTGTCTCCTTTTAAATATGGATTTTTTGGTATCTATGTTAGATTTCTGGGGTATGTTGAAGATGTGTTGTTGTGGTTTTGTGATATGGTTCATGTATGGAATACATGAACACCCATCAATTGATCGGTTTTTCATGTAGGTAAAGATTCCAGCCCCATGGAGTATCTGAGATTATTTTTTGGTGTTCCAAATGATAATGTCAAAAATTGATGTTTGTGATGTTAATATACAATGTTGAATGTTGAAGTTGGTAAATGACGATTCCCCGAATCGAGAATATTTTTGGGAGATTCTCTTACTAAACCACTGCACTTGCCAAAACTATATATCTTGTTTAAACAAGAGATTTTGCATGTGTATGTGATGCTTCCTAATCAGAGGCGAACTGTTAAACTTCAGGAGTGTATGACTTTTTTTGCATCATTCTATTCAAATAGACAATTTTGTGCAGGCTGAAATGGATCTCATTATGATGCATTGCCAACTCCAACATGAAACACCTTGGACCTTCATTAGTTTGTTAAAAAAAAACAAGGAACCCCGATGCTCTGGGTGAATCTCTGCAGCCAACAGTTCACAAAAATCGACACACCCCCCAAAACGAAGATGACAATGGCAAAAACAACTATTTGAGTCGATGTATCTCCTATTAAAAATGGTAAAAACATGTAACTTTCCGTTGTCATGTATTTAAAGGTTTTAGTAGAGGATTTGAAGATTCTGAGCAAACATCCTTTCTTACCTTTCATCGATCTCTGGATCATTATGACAGCTTGTTATAAGCCTGAAAAAAGTACGAAGTATAGTAGTATCACTAGCCTCCTGTCTTGACTGTATAGCGGCAAGAGTCTATAATCAGGAGCCCAACTGATCATTGCCAAGCTTAGGTTTCAACTTGCTACCAGAACATGTTAATACCCTCCTTGAAACTAACATTTTCGCACCTTGAAAATGGATGGTTGGAAGATGATCGTTTCCTTTTGGGTTTAGGCCTAGTTTCAGGGAGAAGCCAAGTGACAGCACCAATGAGCCGTGGAAGACGTTGTGTGCCACCGGCACCGGGTAAAAGGCCCAAGTTCACCTGTTTTTTTCGTGAGAAATCTTCCGTGGTTGGTGGTTGAACCAACCCATTTGAAAAATATGAATCAAATTGGATCATTTTCCCCAAGGTTTGGGGTGAAAATTCCAAAAATATTTGAGTTGCCACCAGCCAGTTCGGAAATTTTTGTTCCTTTCAGCAAGGCAGTCTTGATTCTGGGCAAACTATGAGACTTCACCAACCTGGAAAAACCTGAAACAAGGGGATTTCCCCTACTAAGCTACCTTTTGGGGTGAGGTCGTGTGAGGTCGCTATAATTTGGGTAGATCTTGATGGATGAAATTTCAAGAAAAAACATATGGATTCAATGTGTGGCTTGTACTTGGGGTTGGGAACACAGCTTCAGGAAGAAGGAACCTTTTGTTGTTTTTCTTTCACAGGGGACCCGCAAGGCTTTATTCAAATCATCCTTCATTCCCAACCAAGCACTAGTTTCAAGATACAACCGCTATTGTCAAAGGGAAAAACATGACCCTAACGCCCAAACACCACTATCCACCCTGCATTCTGGAAACCTAAATGTTGGTAGATGAAACATAGACCAGCAGAATCCGGTTCATGTCACTCTCAGGCTCATTGCGTCTTTGGCATGATGTATCATCACATGTCATCGCATATCATTATACATAATCACGCATCATGAGATATCATCATATATCATATACAATGAAATATTGCAAATGTCATAAAGTATCATCAACTTTCACTACCTATCACCATGCCAATCATCATCGTCATAGTCATCCTCATCATCCTATTCTTCTTTTGACGTGGTGTTTTTCAACACACTTGCAAACCATTGCAGCAACCTTGTCACCAATCGGAGAACCAACCCTTCAGGAAACTAACATTTCCCAACTTGGGAAAAGGAAAATCATCTTCAAACACTACACCCTGGAAGATTAACATGGAACATACACATCACCCATTTAGAAAGGAAAAACGATCTTCCAAACCTCCATGATTATGTTCCAGCCGATAATCTTCAGGGGTGTACCTTATCTGACTGCAAGCTCATCCCCCTAAGCAACTACCTACCAAAATCTAATCTCGAGGGCCAAATTCCAGGAACCACCCAACCCTCAATGGTCAATGGTTGGTTATTGATGTTCGTTCCTTGGAACCAACGCCTGAAGTACTAAAGCGTTTCATTTTCAGGGAAGGAGGACCACATCTCCCACCAAAACGGGAGCCAACCGGAAAATCATCATCGACAAGTTGGTGCCGGATGGGAGGTGATTTGGTGATTTGTTAGTTTCCCTGCTGGGTACGGTCTACAGTTTTGAACACACATATACCACCTGGCAAAAAAGATGGCACAACTCCCATGTATTGGTTTACCATGGCCCCTTACAAATCGCCACCTTTTGGGAGTGGCTAGCCATCTACTTTCACTACTGTGTATCACAAACTGACATCTATTCACCACCAGCTTCTGGTGACCAATCGATCAGAGGATCACCCCAAACTTTCGAACAAAAATCTCGGCGCCTCAGGCAAACCAGCCTTGGTTCGCTGAATGGATCTGGTCAAAATATGTCAAATCATCAAGATCTCTTTTGGTCATCAACACCAGCAAATATTCCAGTTTTCTGTCTCCAGTGTACGTAAAATAGCTATAGATATTTGGGGACAAGTAACTACATACAAGGAGATACTCAGTTTTTTTACACTAAAACATGATTATAAAAGGAAGGGTTCCCAAAAGAACTGCTACACCCGTGAAAATTGACATGGAACCCCAAAATGGAGGTTTGGTTCAGATGATTTTCCAATTAAACAATGGGTGATTCTTAGGTTTATTGGGAGCCACGGAACTTGTCCACCACTACTGGCCACTCTCCAATGACAGCCCAAGGCCACTTCGAAACCGCCTGAAAAACCCGTCACAGCTGCCGTGGTTTCACGAGAGGCAACAACAAATGGGGAACAAAATTGAGGCTTGTTACAAACATGGTGGTGCGGGAAACGTTTAGTGGCACAACAATGGTCACATTTAGGAATCATATGATCTATTATGTAAGATGATATATCATAGTATAGTATATCATAGTATCATAATTACTTAAATCACACGCACACAATCATTCTAGCTCATGAACATCTAAACAAATAAGTTCAATGTCATCTTGAAATCTTAAATCATTATAATAGCTGCTTAAGTAGCAGGTGTATAAACCAATCATAGAGGGGTCAGTACATTACCAACCCAAGCAATGCACGATTATTTCCGCTAAATCCCTCAAAACTACTACCAGCTGATATATTTTGCATCAAGTTTGAAAAACCTCCCAAAAGCGGGTCCCATAAAAAATGACCACCTGTTTCCTATCTCTTCCTGCTTTTTCTGGCCTCCCAAGGCTAAACCATCCACAGCAGCCACGATGGGTTTCGCGGAGTGTTCCAAGGTGTTGATGACTTCTCCCAACTGAGGCGACGTCATTGATTTCCAGGTGAATCCCCCAATCGGCCAATCGTTAGAAATGGGGTGAGATTACTTTTAACTTATACCCAACCTGCAGCTAACAGTAACAGCATTTTCGCCCCTGAGTTTTCAGGCCGTTTAACGCCTCAAAAAGGAAAGGATCATATATATTCCAACCATCCATCCATTTGTGGGTGCGATTTTTCTTTGTTAGTTTCAGGGAGGGTACAGTAACCCCTTTTTAATGGCCCGAAAATAAAGGGGCTTTTACTGGGGTGAGAAACTTCACCCTTTTTGGAGTTGATTTCACTCCATTTATCACTGGTTATCCGGAGGGGGCCCACCTTGTAGAAGATGATCATCACTCAAAAAACGTGAACAAACACATTGGTTTTGGTAAGTGGTTTGGTTGGCAAAAGATGGCAACAGCCTCTGATTTAAATCACTAGTTGGTGGTTTGATTCAACCCATTTGAAACATATTACGTCGTCAAATTGGATCATTTCCCCAAGGTTTGGGGTGAAAATAAAAAGTGTTTGAAACCACCACCTAGATTAGCATGGAACCCAACAAGAAGAAGTTTTTGGAAGTTTTGGACATGTGCTACTTTGGGATGGGCCCCGTTTTGGGTGACATTTGGACATAAAAAATGCAACGAAGGGTAGGTTTACTACATTTGTAACTCACAAGGGGCCGCCCAAATCCAAGGTCCATGGATGATGGATCTGTGTGGCTCCTAACCATCACATGACCTACCAGGGGGAAGAAGGGAAACTGTTTCGGCTGTTGGTGGTTTTTCACCAACCCATCTGAAAAAAATATGCAACCGTCAAAAATGGGAATCTTCACCAGGGTTTGGGGTGAACATAAAAAATAATTGAAAACACCACCTGGTTAGTCAAATTGGAAATACTCTCCTGATCGGCGTGAACATGAAAAAATTATTTCAAACCCCCACCCAGGTTTGATCACTGAAAAACGATGCTTGTAAGACTAATTGTACTTTCTGTGAGCCAAGGTAGTTTTTTGGGGTGCAAAGAAACTATAACCTCTCCGTTATCACAAACCAAAGGCCAGCTTTTTTGGCGATTTTATTAAGCTAAGATGCCATAGGCCCTTCCACTCCTGTTGCGAACTCACTGATGTCGGCGCCTGAGATGCTGGATACTCAAATGGAGTCAGCCAAACAACGAACCATTGCTTGAATCAAAACTCACCTGCATATCCCCTAATAAACCCATAGGATCCATGTATAAATATAGGTAAATGTACCATACATGGATCCCATGGGAAAGCTATGTAAACCTATCTTGTCCACCTTGGACACACATCTACATATTCATGGAGTACCCGAAAAACCAACCTTCTCCAGGAGAATTAGCAACAAACTCGGACCTGAACTAACCACAAAGGCTTCATCAAACTTGAATCTAGTTGGTGGTTCAACCACCCATCTGAAAAATATGCTCGTCACAATGGGAATCTTCCCTAAGGTTTGGGGTGAAAGTAAAAAATACATATTCTTCATCCAACATTTTTGGAAGTTTTCTTTTTTGGTTTCCCATCCAAAAAACAACACAGCCACTCCCAGAAATTTTTGCCATCGAAATTTCACTGCCGTGCCCTGAGCCACGAAAAAAACAATCTTTGCATAATAGGGATCCTTATGATGGTTTATTATTTATAATCCCCAATATAGTTGTGTAGTATGATAATACCCTACATATATCCTAAACATTCCTAAACAACCAGGGGCCCCTTTATTTATTGCTCACCTGTTTGACCGTTTTGCCCCTGTTTGAAGCGTGTTTCACCATTCGGGTCCCCCTTGGGCCTCCACAGAAAACGCCATGGGCCCCCGTCAACACCGCAGCTTTGATCTCAGGGTCATCCAGCAGTTCCTGAAAAACGGAGTATGGAAGGTGCTTGGATCATGGCTGGTCAACCTACCCCCCACCCTAACGTACCCGACCCAGGACATTTAGCCGGCCTGAAAAAACGGAAACCATGAGTCATCCTGGTCTGTTTATAGGGATCCTTATTTCATGGGTTTCTGAAATAATCTCTACGGTAGCATCTCATCCCCTATGAACCCTAAACAACCAGTTTTTTCTCCTTGCTCACTTACTTTGCCATTTTCATACCCACCTGAAAAACTAAGAGCTGTCCAGTGAAAATTGATGGTTGGGTTCGATGTATTATTTCCTTTTTGAACATGGTCCCTTTTCAAGTGACATTCGGTCATTTTCTGGGGTATAATCATTGTGTAAAATTGGGAATGCACACATGAGCCTGTTGCCCGTTTCTCACTACGATGATTCAAGACACATCAATGGAGGTTTGGACTCAACAGCTGTACTAGAATGTCAAGGGTGATTCCTCAGAAACTCCCAAGGACATGGGACTCCCTTTTGTGGTAAGCGGGACCCATACTTTCCCATTTCTTTAGGGATTCAAAAAATGGGAGTGGTATGGGAATAGTGCCCAAGCGGATCCAGCTGTTAGAGTAAAGGTGAGCTCGAGGAACATTGGCGGCTTTTTGAATCTCTATATCTAGTTGGTGGTTTCAACCCATTTGAAAAATACTTGTCAAATTGGATCATTTCCCCAGGTAAGGTTGAAAATAAGAAATATTCGGAACCACCACCTGGATATAAATCACTTGTTTTCTTTCACCCATGGCACATCCCCTTGGTAGAGGAAGCTACCAGGAAATAACGAATATGATATCACTTACATGGGCTCAACAATGGTACAATTACCAACCAAACATAGGCTCACATAGGGAATCATAGAGGTGTATCAAAATTCGAGAATTTTCCCAACCCTCTTTGGAATCTGGAAATCATTTGTTATCCCTGCTGCTTTTGTGAGGGACAAACATCCACATCTCCCCCCCGCATGTAGCAGTGGCTCAAATCAAATTTTAGTATCCCTTACGAAAAAATCTAGTAATCCAAGAAATCCGGCGAACCAGTAGGTAGTTTCTCCCATTATTTACAAGGTTTTTGCACCACCCAAACGGTGGTTGGCCTTGGGATTTCTGAACCATCAACAGTGGTGACGTCACGTTACCCGCAGGGTGAACCCAAAATCACCAGCCCACCCGCACCTTCACATATTTATCCAATCCTGTTCGCACTCCGTTGGACAAAGCATTCACAGGCCTCGGTCACAAATCAAAAACTGGAATTCCCTGGAAAGCACCGGGCAACAAAAAGATAGCACTCTCTAATGTGTATATATATATACATATTAATGATTATTTCTAAAAAGAAAAACGTATCACTGAATGGTTTTGTTGGGATCTTTGATGTTGGTCTTTGTTTGGGAGTTACTTTGGATGAGACCATGGTACACTCTGAGTGTATCAGAGTCATCGATCCCCTAACTGTTGGGTGTATCCCAAAACCCCCCAAGAAATCCCTTCGAAGCACAACAGCTTAGAAGATGATACATTGCCGCAAAGTGGATCCGAAAATGCTTCCATCCGAACGGAGCCTATAAAAAAGAGCCTTTGGCATTTGGTAAGGCTTCTGAAACCCACCAGCTGATCTAGTTTTCCCAGCTTCACCCTGAGGCATTTCCATCAAATTCAATCCAATTTTTATGCGCCACAAGTTGGAAAATGCCAAGGATGAAACACTGGAAACTATACCATCCCTGAAACTCCGGAACAAATCGCCCCTGAAAATAGGCCTTCCACCCAAAATGAAAGGATCCTCTCCCAACCATCCATGTCTTAAGGTGCGATGGCTGTTACTTTATGGGAGTGTAGAAATCTGATATCTGATATCTGTTCTCAGCCTTTGTTCAGAGGTTTCGGTCCAAACTTTGTGTCGAAAAATAAGTCGAAACAACTGAAGGGTTATGTCCTACACAATTGTTATGAAGTTGAAGGACTCCCAAAAATAATGAGCAAACTTGATACAAACCCTGGAAGATAATCGGCTGGAACCTGAAAATGATGGTTTGGTTCAGATGATTTTCCTTTTCCAAACAGGGTGTAATCCCTCAATACAAAAATACTTTGGCTTTTTATTTGAGTTTTCATATCAACAAAAGACTACAACAACAAAGAAACTTTGGATGGCAACAAACAGACAGCTAAAACATGGCAGGGGTTCGTCGTTGACTTTGTTGAAGACAAGACACTTGTTGTCCATGGTGAGAATTGCCACAGCACCATCTTTGGTTTGCCGTTTCTCGTAGAGCACTTGGCCTTTCATCCTGGCATAAATTCAGCTTTCTCAATCCACTCCTTTCAGACGACTGTTGATGGAAGAAATCCATCCAACCAGCTGAGGTTGGTAGTTTGTCCCATTATTTACAAGGCTTTATACATAACAGGTGCTTGTTGTTGGATTTCTTCCATCAACCGTATGATTCACTTAATGGTGATTGGAAGAAAGTAACAAAAACACATCTTCCTGCAAAAGGGTGAACAAGCTTGAATCCAACATCACCAAATGAAGCAAACGAGCTTTAACGAAAAACCTCCAACTCGCACCTTGGCGAGGTGAATCATGTTGTTAGGGGGATGATTGAAGGGGATTCGGTATGCCTGTGACGGGACAGGACTCAACATGGGAAATTGTTTAAGACTCATATTGTAACACAGTGTAGCAAAAAAAACGCACACCATTGAAGGCCATGGGCCATTGTAGTAGAAGCAAACGTAATTATAGATCATTCCAAGTACACACATACATGTACATACAGCTGTCATTCCGTGTATGATATATTTACGTACCTTGTCCCAAACGCGTAGCAAATATCATAGAATATCAACTGTACCCAGTGACCAGCGCTAAAGGAATTCACCCAAAACAATCATTACGAACGCCCTAGATTTGCGAAAAAACAAGATCTTTTTTGAGTTGGCTCGAAACCCCAAATGGTGATGTAATGATTGAAAATGGTAATCTACCACTATTTGGTGGTTGAATTTCAACCCATCTGAAAAATATGCTCGTAAAAAATTAGATCATCTCCCCAATTTGGTTGAATTTCAACCCACCTGAAAAATATGCAACCGTCAAAAATTAGATCATCTCCCCAATTTTCGGGGTGAACAAAAAACAAAAACCTTTGAGGTGCCACCACCGTTCGCCAAATAATCATCATCAAGCAATCTCAGTTTGTAACCTTTTCATACCGTTATGCCCGAGATGGCCCAGCTGTCCTGTTTGCTCAACTGGCTTGCGACCAAATAATGCACGTCAGATGAGGATGTATCGTTGATCTTTAAATTCACTTTCTTTTCAGATTGACCTGTGTTCTGAATTGTTGGCTTCAGTCAGCAAAAACACTGGGCAGACCAACTGTTCATGACCTTTACTTTTATATCTCTTATCTTTTGTAGCTGATCGTGCTAGCATATTAGCATCTATTCTTTTTCTTTTTTCCGTGGTCTTTCTTTTTGACGCAGCTTAAGTTTTGCACAGAACATCTCGGGTTTCTGGGAGGCTGCGGAGAAATTTTCTCTGGGACTTCATTCCAGGCATTTGAGCAGCTAAAGCTACAGAGGAGTAGAGCTGGTTTGCAATCATCATGCTGCGCATGAAAGGAACTAATCCTTCAAAGACCAATAACATTCTAATAGTCTTGAAATCAGCAGGCGTATACCGCATAGCTACCATTTCTTGTGTATTTTTTGTGAAGATACGTGCTATGTTAAAGTTTTTCAAGTTCATGATGTCGTTTGTCTCACTCAGTGGAATCTGGGCTGTGGGAGCAATAGAGATGCAAATTTTCATTTATCCACTTTATACTATGTTTCATTATACCATGCCATATTACATTCAATGTACACCAAGTACTTGAACTTTTCTGTCTATGTGTCTCATCTTCATCGTACAATTTCGATCTAATATCTAAAATAGTATGCCTCAAGTCATTGAATCTGACGGGGAAATAGTCGATATGGCAAGGTTAACACATGCGACCCACCCACCCTGATGAAGAACGCTTCAAGCAAACGTAAGGGTCTTGTATGGGATGTCCATCTTCCTCTTGAGACGGCTAGTTTGATGCGTATCTAAGCATATGTTAGGAATAAGAATCCGCTGTCGGAGGTACACAGCAGTACTTGATGAATGGAACATATTCTGCACGATAGGATTTCAACCCGAAGCTAAATAAGTTGAATTTCTAAATCAAAAATGTAGGACAACATATAAACACAATACTTCTTGGGATGATCCCCTGCTAGATGTCAGTCAACTCTATTCAGGGCTGGCGAGATTCTGAAAACTAGTTGAAAGTTGAAATATAAGTATTGAAGCCTCATCTTTTTTTTGCGTAGTATAACTCTATCACATTATTCAAAACATATAACTCTACAAAAACTCATCAAAGACCAGCTGAATCAACCATTACCGGTAATCCATTTCAAACCTCCTCATGTCCCCCAAGCATTGGGAGGTTTCAAATGCGAACCTTGGGACCGAGGCCAAAAGGCCTCCCTGGTGAGCAGGTAGAAACGCGGGACTTCGGGGGTGGGGCCCACGGGAATTCCCCGGGTCGATGACTTGGGGATTTGAACATGTGAACGGTGGTTGAAATGGGAATCTTCCCCAAGGTTTGGGGTGAAGAAACAAATTGAAACCACCACCTAGTCTTTGTGTGGTCTTTTTTTCTTTTTTGCCATTCCTTTTCGGGAGGATTATCTGGAGTTTAGTCTACTCTCTCCTAAATTGAGAGCCAGTTTACCCCTGAAATAAATGCTGTCCTTTCCTTTTCTAGCCCGGCTTCTCTTCAGGATCAGCTGTTACTTGGAGGATCATCCCAGTTAGTAACTGGTTAATAACCATGCTTAACACGTCCCCTAAGTGGGGTTGTTCCCCTTCCAAATGGCCTTTTTATGGCTTATACATGGGTGTTATCCTAACCCCTTCCAAGTCATGGGATGGTCCTCCAAATAGTTTTTGTGCTAACAGTCTAACTCCAAACTCCCCAAAATAAATCCTTAAAGAACTTCATGGACAACTGGCCTTCGTCAACCGGGGCGCCCTATGGTTGGCCATGTACCACCTCCTCAAGGGAAACCAATGGAAAGGGGGCTCTAAACTATCGATTCCCACCTAGCAAATGCCATGTTCCCGCAGCCCTCGAATCTTCATGAATCTTCCCGCCCTCCCACCAGTCCCTCCCTCAAACCGCTGAACCCTCCCACCTTCGAAGATCAATTCCGATGAATCGTTGAGGTCAATGATCTTTGAATGAGTCCTGCTAGCTGGTGCTTTTCTTCAGCCACCCCTTTTGAAAAACATATGCTTCAATATGGCTTCATCTTCTGCAAGTTTCCACATTTGATACCAACTAGGTAAAGATATGGAACACCGAGTTAAAATGGAGAATCCCAATACCAAGGCCGTTCAGAACATATATCATATATCACATCATGTACATTGGATTGTGTTCACCCGATTTGATCAACACCTTCTCGGTTCCCCCCTTTTCACTGCTTGAGTTTTTTCCACAAACGATCTGAAAATTTCTGCGCAGGGTCGCTGGTTGTTGATGCAAAGACTTGCTATGACTTGCCGCAATGTTTGTTAAGAAACCACAAGGAACAACTTAAAAGAAAACACTGCAATTGCAACGACAGTTTAGTATGTTCTAGTTGACTTCAAACTATGCGTACAGTAGAGATCAATGAAGCTACACTCCAGGAAATGAAGCTGCAAGGAGAGTACATCAAAACATGTTAATGATCCAACTGTGCCTTGAAAAGGCAACATGGATACAACAAAATGAGGGTTTGGAAAGGGCAACTCCTTTGAACTACAAACTATTTGGGGCATCTTTGAATTTCAGGGTGATAAATCTAAGAATAAATCATGTCCCTTGCTGTTGGGTGGACCCTGGATACATGGTCACTCTGATATTGCATCTTTCCCCCATTTGAACAAAAATAATCACCTTCACTTTCCTATTAAAGACCTTCATTTCAATTGAGCCACGAAAAGAAACACACCCTCTTACTTTCCATTAAAACCTGGTTGCTTAATAGGGATCCCTATTTCAGTGTTTGAAATAATGCCCACATAAATGGGTTACTAGCCTTGTGGTGAGGTCATGTGACATCGCGATGAAATTCACGAGGAAATAATGGAGTATAACTTCAAAATAAATCAAACAACATATATACCAGGACAAATTACGATACTCCCTGAACCTGCACCATTTGGGGTGACCTCGGCTAAGGTCGCGATAGTTTGCCCAGATATAATGCTAACCCATGCCCAAGAATAATAGCCCATAATTGCCTTCAATTGGGAGGTCCTTACGTTTCGGGATCACTTTGGAAGATTTACGATACAGGTCTTCAAATAAACACCTTGCAAAACATGTGGTTCTTGCAACGCTTTCACAAAAACATCTTTGAAACAGCAAACAGAACACTGTTGCTTCATGCACATGTTTTACTCCTCTTGCACGCCTCCTGACAAGCTTCGGCCACAACGGCGTGAGAGACGCCACAAGTGATTGAACTTGGCCCTCACTGCACGATGCTGTTGGTTTTCTCAAAGTCAAACTTCTTGAAGAACAAAGAGATGCGTTCGTTACCTGATGGTTTTTCGGGTGCCAGGCATTTCAACGTTGGGTTTTTCTGGAAAGCGGTTTTATGTCGAACAAGGGGGGCTCCAAATACCATTTTCAGAGGAGCTTAAGACTTGGAATGTTACATGGACGATCATCATTGGCTTGTTCTATAGATCTGATTCGAGAAAAAACATGTCTCATACCATGCCAGGCATATTTACCACGACTTCTGATTACTATGGTCCTCCTGCGTTGCCCGCATAAAACACCTGATTCTTCGGATATACAAATATACTGAGAGGAAATAAAACAACATGGTTCTAAACCCCCGAAAACTAACATGACAATGGAACAACAACCATTTGATGAAGATGTATCTCTTATTAAAAAAGGTTGATTTTCTAAGGTCATGTTAGTTTTCAGGGGAATATTGGCTTACACCTAACAAGCTCTAATATCACCACATCAGAGCAGTATTTCATCCTTCAAACTACTCACTTGGATGGTGCATTCTTTCAATGTGGAAAAGGCCTATGACCTGCGGTCCGTGAACCCACTTACGATCTGCCTTGAGATGTAATTTTTCACATGCGGTCATTTCGATTGTGTAGATTCATCCATTTGTGTATACAGTATACTCTCCAAATGCTCCATGTATGGAATATTTACCTTCATTTACCATAAATTTAAGCCAAATGTAGGTAAATATATGTAAATATGGCATACATGGAGCATTTGGGATCTAGTTAATTTCTTTCCTCAACCGTAGTAAGTGGTTTCTTTAAGACCCATTCGAAGGATTGGTCCTATCACAAAAGAATGATCATGTTTCCTATCGAACCATGTGAACAACTTCCATCATATTCCCCAAGTCTCCAACGCCAAAATAACGATACAAACAACTTTCATAAATTCTATTGGAAATTAGGGCTGTAAAAAGCATTTCTAAAATGGCCAATCAAATTAAAAAAAAAAACCATGGGTATTGGACACGTGTTGTATAGATGAAAACTCTCTGGCAATTCAATCAAGAATTGCCACAAAGTTACACGCGAGACGTTTCTGGACAAGTAAAATCCAAGGTCTGAAACGATTCCCTGAACTACGAGTATGATGGTGAAATTAAAGGCAACCTAAACTGCAAATAATTCATTTGGATGGTCTATAGTTATCTGGAACATGACGTTGTGATAGTTCTACAAGGGCAAGTTGGATGACTCTTTCAGCCACCAATAAAATCCATTTTGGGAGGCTTCTCCCTTACCTACCATCTATTTATTTTTCAGTTGCAAGACAACTTTCCGTCATCTGCCCAATCTTCCCCCCATGATTCCAACACTGCAGTGAACGGTTGGTGGCTGCATTGTGTTTTATGATGTTTTAGAACCACCAACCATTTCCATGAAAACGCGGTCGTTACATTACCAACCCAACAATGCACTCTTATTTCCGGGAAATCCCTCAAAAGTACCATAGATTTGCATCAAGTTTCATGACCCCTAGAAATGGGCTGGGAAGAAGTGGTTGCAAGCCATCTGAAAAATATTGGTCAAATTGGAAATCATCCCCAAATAGAGGTGAAAACAAAGATACACTCCCTAAAACTAACATAGCCCTTAAAATGATGGTTTCCAATAGGAATCTCCTTTTCCAGGGGGTCATTTTCAGGTGCGAACCGTTAGTTTCAGGGAGGGTATTTGAAACCACCACCTAGTGGGTCATTTTATTATGGACCCCCTGAGTTTCACCACATGAAAATCACATCGAACAAACCAACCAATGATGGACGAAAAGCGCCTCGGATATTCTTGTTGGAATCTAACTTCAAAGTGGAAATCTCCTGCCATGTTCACTGCTGCTGAGCCGCATCTCCCCAGCATCAATCAGTAGTTCAAGCTATTTGGAAATTGGCCACATAATCTTCACATAGGTATTACCCTACCAAAAAAGTCGACCCATCTAGTCAAATCATACCGTGTTGCAGTTCACCCAACATGGCGACAAGTAGCTTCAACATCATCCACATGTTCAGAGGAAATACATTCATCTTCATTCATGGTCGATTTTTACTGTCATGTTGTTGTACTTGAGAAAAACACCTTTTCGATGAATCAGTCTGATTCTGTCAAGTGTCTATTCAAAGGGGTCCGGGCCACAACGAGAAAAAGGGAGTCCGATCTTGCTGCGTGATGTCAGGTGACTATAAACTGACAAAATTGATCAAACATGCACGCTTTTTTTTTGTCAGTGTAAAAAGCTAAATTATGCACCGAAGGCAAACGGAGGGGATCTGTCATATTCAGCAAACAGTTAATTTTTCTACAATTTCTACTACCCTCCCTGAAAGTAACATAGCACTTGAATATGGATGCTTGGAATACGATCGTTTCCTTTTGGGGCGTCTAGGCCTATTTCAGGTGCAATGTTAATTTCAGGTGCTATGTTAAACTGTTAGTGTTAGGGAGTGTAGTTCACATGCTTGGATGTCCCAGGAAGTCAGTAAAGGTTTAGTAAGTGGGTTATAACCCCAATATGTTATAACCCATTTACTAACCATTGACTAACTTCCTGGGACATCTAAGTATTGAACCCATGAACGTTCGGCTTCATTTTGCAAATTCTCCACCCCCAAAAAAGTTACAAATCTCCTGCTTAAATCGAACTTTGATATGTCCACCTTGTCCAAAGCTGCCCTCTAGAATACCTGAGCGATGAGGGATTCACAGGGACCGATTTTTGAAAAGCCCCAAGAAAACGCGAATCTAAACACTGCACATAAACACATAATTTTTTGAACACCATGAAAAACAAGAACCTGAGGGCTCTGTTTGGGTTGGTTAAGTAATGACATCCTACCTTTTATATGGCTCACCGAAAATTCCTTTCCGATACTTCTCTGAAACAAGAGTTTCTATGGAAATTGGAATCAACGAAAAAAAGAGATCCACTGGGATCAACCCATGTATCATGCATGCTATTCCATGTCTACCAGCTTCTTCAAACTGACCTTGTTTGGACCTACAGGGCTGAAGTGACCTCCATTTGGGGAAGCCTGTGACGGTCACTTTGAAGAAAACTGGTATGTATCAATGATTCATTATATTGATATTCATTGCAATTTATCACACATACATCTTTTTTTTCCTACCTGGTGGTTTGATTCAACCCCTTTGAAAAATATGCTCGTCAAAATAGGAATCATTTCCCCAAGGTTTGGGGTGAAAAAAAAACTTTGAGTTGCCACCACCTAGATGAGTGTTTTATCAATTTCATGCCACGTCCATAGATTTGATCAAATGTGGATTTTGCAAGGATTAAGGCATGAACTGCAAAGGACATTTTTTATCCCATACCCGCGAGAACCAGTACTTCACGGTATTCTGGTTGGTGCTTTCAACCCATTTGAAAAATATTATTAGCCAAATTGGATCATTCCCCCGAAATAGGGGTGAAAATAAAAAATGTTTGAAACCACCCCCTAGTATTTATCTACAACGAGTCAAGTTCCCCATAGTTCTCAGAAAAAAACTGATCTATGAGTCAGCAACCTCCAATCTAGAAAGCTGAAAAAAACAAAAATCCGACCGGATGACTCCTGATCCTAAGCTATTTGGAGGACAATCCCAGGACTAGGATACGCAGTAGATATGATCACCTCCCATTTTCTTTAAGCCATATGGTACCGCTATTAACCACGTATCCTCAATGCGAAAAAAACCTCCAACTAAAACTCCCTTTGTGGTGCGGAAAATCGCTCAAGGTATATATCTTCTCGGAAGCCAACCATGAAAAATCCCCAGTCGTTTTTGGTGAAAAAGGCGCCTTCAGCACCAGAAGATTCATGTAGAATCTGAGTGAACAAAACGAAACGATGAAAGCTTCACTTACAAGCAATTCATCCAAATATATGTCTGTAAAGAGATATATCTTTATTCAAAGAGATGAGATCTACAAAAAAAACAGTAAATAATATGTATATACACACACAGTAGATTCTGTATGAACTTACAAAGCACATTTGAATGTTTGCATACACATTAAAACATACATACAAACGAAGATGCAAAACCATGCACATGTTCCTTCCGACAAATGACGTTAAAACAGGGCAAATAAGTGAAAACGAAACACAAATGAAAGATCAGAAGTCGAAACAAACTTGAAAATTACCATGTATAAATTAATAGCCAGTTGGTAAAAAATATTAGTGAAATTGGATCATTTCCCCAAGTAGGGGTGAAAATAAAAAATATTTGAAACCACCATCCAGTTACTAGCAACTTCGTGGACTCTGCAAACATTCTGCGAAATTGTGTCCAATTGTTTCGAGCGCATACACTGAGTCGACCTAAATTCCTTTCCACCAAAGACCTAGACTCCTTGAAACTAACATAGCCAGTTCGCCCCTGAAACTACCCCCCAGTTCGCCGGAGAGGAAAGTTCATTGGAGTCCAAACCCCTATGGATTTTCCAGGCAAGGTGTGAAACTCTGCTCCGAAAGACATAAAACCAAATCCTCCCAATTCAATATGGGTCAGGCGTGTTCACAACTTGCGTTTTGCTTGTTATACATGCTTGGAAAAGCTTGGACGTCTCAGAAACATATGAGTGATTTAATCTGATGTCCCTCCCGGAAATCATTATTTATATTATTTGCAATTAAAAAAAAGAACGGTAAATTTTAGAAACGCCAACATCTTCCCCTCAACCACCGTTTCCACCCCTCAAGCGCCCCCTCATCCCAAACCCCACCAGTCACCAGCCCACCTTCAGACCCACGAAACTTTGAATATCTGAGTCCTTGGGCTTGGGGTCCCAAGGATGGGATAGCGATCGTTATAAATGGGGTGAAATGGGGCCCCTACAAATGGCCGAACAATAAATGGGTAAACTGGGTATAACCCTAACTTATAGGAGTTATAACCTCATTTATAGCTGGTAGGGGCCCCAGCTTGTATAGCAAACCCTGACCTATGGCTTTTTCATCGTTTTTCACCGTGTTTTTTTTTGCAGGATTTCTCACGGTTGTCTCTGGAGACAACTTGCTTTCATGGATTTCTCCCGCAGTTCTTCAATTCGTGTATTGCAATTCAGCCAAACGAGCATGATCTTCAGTGCGGGCGCGTCTCAAACTTAAGGATGCTTAAATCCAGTTACTTTCCTCCTTCAAACAGATCATGTTGTCTATCGTTTTTGTATGAACTATGACATGCAAAGTGGTACATCTCGTGTCTGCATGTGTCTTAAAATAGAACAATCCCCTAAAATCACCATGCGAAATTCTCAGTCCTACAGTATTTGCAAGCCATTGGATTTTTTGGGGCACAAAAAATTGGAGACATACTAAACCAAGCAACAAAGGGTCCCGGGGTCACCTTGACATCCTGTCATCCTGGATTTTGTAAGAGTCACCGGCTGAAAGCCACAGAAAACAACTTCCTACTTTCCATTGAATCCTGGTTGGTTAATGAGGATCCTTATGGTTTATGATATAATTTCCTACATAACAGGGTAGGATCTCATCCCCTTCATACACTAAACAACCAGGGGCCCCTTTTTCCATTGCTCAAGTGATTCCATAGGTCATTCGAGCCACACAAGTGATTGAACAAACCCCTTCTTCCACCCGTGTTTCTGGTACAGCCAATCCACCGGTGACTCTTTGACTGTTTTGTGTATCTACCCTCCCCAAAACTAACACAGATATAAAAGGTCCCTGAAGAATGGTGGGTGGGAAATACAGTATAAATATATATACATATATATACATATACACACACTTTCCTTTTGGGGCCAAATCGCCTTATTTTCAGGGGACATTTAATTTGCTGTAATTAGGGGAAAAACCTTCTTAGTTTTCCGGGCTGTATTTTTTTTGGTTGGGATTTTCTATGGTTCGAAAAAACTGGTGATTTAGTAGATGTTTCTTCTTTTGGGGGTATTTTCATGTGAACCAGCAGTTTTCATGTTTTGGGGGGTGTAACATGTCTTCCGTGTTTTTTCAGAAAAACTCATCTCTGAGGAATCACACTGCCTTGAACATGTCCTTGCAAATGATGAGTGTTGGCTCCTAGCCGCGAAACATCTCGATTCGGAAAAGTTGTCGTCGTTTGCAACAACAAAAACGGGGTCTGTATGTTTTTGGGGCTTTTCTGATGTTACGTTTTGGTTTCTCGCGAAGGAAAGCTAGAAGGTTCAAGATGAAGGTCAGGAAGATGTGTGGGTTTTAAAACACTGATTTGTGAGAAGAACATGACAGTAACATGTGTATAGATAGAATCATAAGTTTTGGTAAACCATGTCTGTTGTTTCACCCACTATTAGTTCACCCTTTTCAGTCAGTTCATCTGTGCATGTCGAACGTCAGTGAAATGTAGGAACATGTCAACACAGAATCTGTTCAGTCCCTTGCTGAATGGGATTGGCAACCCGAAGAGCCTAAGAAAAAAGATGGATCCTCTCAAGGAAGGTAAAAAAAAACAAAGTGTTTCAGCCTTTCAGCACGTACATAAATGATACATATAAGTATAATATATAATATACACACACACACATATTTCAAACATATAAATACATATCTATATGCGTACTCTTGTATATGACCGTATGCATGTATTTGTCGTTTTGAACGTCATATGAACAACGAATCTGAGCCTATATTAAAAACATCTAAATCTCCAGAGTTTTACTTCGATGTGCACCTTCAAAATCGATGCATGGAGCTTGAGATTCAATGCCCTTGGTTCGGGGGGTTAGAAGTTAGGCAAAACTGAAAGGTCCCAAAGGCAGTTAGGCTTGAAAACTTTCACTTAAGGCCTGATATACATCTAAATTCCCAAAAACATCAACTCTTAAAATCATTTCTTCAGTCCATTTGACTCGGATTTGTGGGTCGAAAAAAAACTAGGACTCAAGACACCTCCCACAACTTCCCCGAATCTGACTCCTGTTTGTCCACACGTTCCATGATGCCTACCTTTGATTTCATCTTTACCAATCGCAGCTGTTTCAACTCCTCACCGGGTTGTGGACCCTTCCATCTCTTGATCCAAATCCCATTGGATCCATAGGAACCATGGGGACTGGTAGATATTTACCTACATGAATGGTTGATTTGTCTATGATTTGTACGGTACATGTAGGTAAATATATCACATATTATGGATCCTATGGGAATGGAAGTGGAAAATCAATCACCCACTTCCAACGGAAAGCGAGGTAAGGATATGCCCCAAAAGGAAGCCCGGCCCAATTTCTCTTCCAATCATCAATTTGAAATGATGAGCTGATGGGTGTTTTTGGGAGAAAAAACATTTCACGTTTCCTTTACCATGCCCTTTCTCGTGGGCAACACGCGACTTTCTACCAAGGTTTGGGATCTTACAACAAACTTGAGAGTTCTCTGTGGCCACATGATCCGTGGTTAAACCTTCAAGTGTTTTCCTAGACAACGAAACGTTTTGCTTAGGAAAAATCAACTTGTGAGAGGTAGGATATGTAGGATTGTATAACTCCCCGGGCCATGCTGAGGTAGTGGAAGAAACAAGCCCTACATAAAAGTTCAGTCTAAATGGCCAATCAACTATCAGTTATAGTTGTATAACCCCCCCTACATGAAACCACCACCTATACTAAGGTAGGAAACATCATGGTGTAATACCCCCAATTCACATTCTGAATGGCCACGTCCCCAGTCCCCAAAGAATCGCTGGATCGATTTTGAGTCTAAAAAAGCTCTGGTAACAGGGATTGAATATACCCAGCTGGTGACTCTCCAAGAACTTCTCAACCATCCAACAGTTTAAAGATTCCTGGGAGAGCTTTTAACAGAAGTTTGGACTATCAGAACCTTACCTTTGCCCATGTAGCTCGTTAAATTTGATGTTGGCCATCCTTGGAAGGAAAACACCAACCGTCCTTCCCCAAAATGAAAGGTTTTAACACTTGCTGAAATTTCGGAAAATGGGCGATTCATTGCTTGTGCGAGGAATCAACGCACTAAAACATACATCTAAATGTACGTAGTGTTTCTACGGAGACCGCTGCCACATTCCCAAAAAAAAGGAGGGCCCCGTTGTTCACTCAATTTAGGGCTCCGATTCTGTCGGTTTTTTGAAGGCCCTCCCAGGGTCTGGTGGGTATCTTTGACTAAATTTGTAAGCAACTTTGTTGCAAAACTGCATAATTTCTAGCATTCTGTATCAAATCAATTTCAAATTCCAATATATAATAATTATCACCTCCAGAAATTTAATTTTCTCCCTTCCCCAACAACAAAAAAACAGAATTCTACAGTTAGAAAAGGAAAGTGATCCACTGCCCGGAAATTTGGGGCCATCCGACCAATCCACCGTCCTTCGGATCCATACTGCTCAAAATTCTTCCAAAGAAGGCCATTCGACAATTAGGACCTGGAAATTCCACAGCTGGAGGTTGCTGGGATGGATCATCCTGTAAGGATGGTCCGTCCATCCTGGTTAGTGGGGCTTTCGTAATCATGGTTAGTATCTAAGTCCCCCAAATTTTTTTGGGGGGAAGTTGTGGGATTTTTTTCCAAATCTTGTGGCCGAACTGAAAATGGCTGAAAAAAATGGGGGGGGGTGATTCCTAATTATGTATACTCAATGGAATGATGCTCCAAGTAGGCTGATTGGCAAAACATGTCGCTTCCATCAGGGGCGATTCCGCGATTCGACTGATTGACTTAAGGTTTGCCTGTTTTTGTTGATGAGTTGAGAACTCAGAGTCCATCACCATCCGCGAAGGCAAACACAAAATGTAGGAAAACAGTGGGAGAAATCGTTTTTGACTCGTGCAGAATTTAATTCATTTGCAAAAACAAATATATAATGATCATTTATAGTGTACATACATGACGTTTACCATAAAACTTGCGGAACTGTAGAACAATGTACCATACATGCATTGGATGGGAATGTTACACGCAGCTAACTAATATGTGTATTTTGAGCATGTGATGAAATTACTATTCATGTTCATTTGTATGTGTATATATGTGTATCTGTATATATACATATATGTTTAGACAACACCTGCACGGTCTAGAGATAGTGACTGTGGCGGTGTGATACTTGGTTCGCTCGAGTATCCAAGACGATAGGAAAAATGCAGCCCTTTCATGAAGGCTTGGTGCTCGTTGTTGGTCAGAGCTGGCCAGATCGCAATGTTGAACTGCAGCACCGACATGACCAAAGACCCAAAAAGTTGTGTCCTCGTCTTGATTGGCAACCTGTCATTGCTAAAAATCATCTTGCGATTTTTCCGAAAGGCCTGTCTCGCCTGTCCCAGCCGATGTCTAATTTCCGGCAACATTCTACCACGTTGCGAAAATATCGTTCCCAAGTGCTTGTAGGTCGCCACCAACCGACAGTAACGCACCTGTCCATCTCGTCCAGGAACATCAAGAACAGGAGGATTATGTCGATAAAGCTCCTTTCGAATGTCCAATGCACCAGGTCCCCGTATGTCAAGAACGATCTCAGTCTTTCCAGAGCCAAAATTCACTTGCATACCTGCGCGGTCAAGATGATCAAATAGCACCCCACCAACATATCGTAGCTTCGCCATAAGCCGTGGTGCAGTATCATCCGCCACCAAAACCGCCAAGTCATCCGCCCATATGGGACCAAGAGCATCAAATTGCACCAAAGGATAAACACCCAGCTGATCCGGAAAGGGGTGAGCCACTCCAAGTGACTCAATCTTCATGTCACACTCTTCCAAAGCCTGTATATATGTGTATATATACGTATATAAATTTGTTTAGACAACACCTGCACGGTCTAGAGATAGTGACTGTGGCGGGGTGATACTTGGTTCGCTCGAGTATCCAAGACGATAGGAAAAATGCTTCTATGCAAATAAACAGAATGAAGTGCAAGCATGTAGATATATGTATGTATGCGTAGACTCTTCCAGATTCTTCTATCACAAATGGGCAAAATCCGGCTTACCAGTTCGTATATATGGTCAATATGTCAACTAAATTGACTAGTGCTTGAAATAACCCAAACTCATGATTGCGGGATGATCAACAGTAACCTGGTGGGGGCTAAGAGCGTTATCCCACGGGTACATCTTTAGGCAACACCGGTTCCACCGGCGGCGGCTTCTACCACCCCAAAAAAATGCGCTCCCAGCTGCTATGAATGTCAAAGTCCAACTTGGAGCCAATGACCAAACTCCTGAAGAAAAACTGCGAGAGCAAACATCACCCAAAGGTCAAGGGGGCTTCTGTAACAACCTTGGTTACAGTACCTTCCCAAGAAAATTAAGATATCCCCCTTGGAAGATGAATTTTCCTTTTTGAAAATGCTGCCTTTTCAGATGAAAAAATCTTCATTTCTTACCTGGTTTTTGGCAAACGGCGTTTCCAGCTGCCTGTTAAACAGTGAACAACTTGCACAAATAACAACCAAGCTCACCTCTTCAAACCATCAAATGATGCTTTAGAAACGTACAAGAAATACTTTTCTGAAGAAAACCATAGGGTTTGATGAAAAGGAGTAGTTCTTTAAAAACGGGTGGCTCAACATGTCAAAAAACCAATGTTTATGGCTATATGGCTCCACAAGTTGTGTACCAAAAAGGACGACAAAATTCAACATATTCATATATTTCTAGTTGGTGGTTGAACCAACCCATTTCGAAAAATATGCTCGTCAAATTGGATCGTTTCCCCAAGGGGGGGGGAAATAAAACATATTTGAGTTGCCACCACCCAGATTTGGTATTGGACAGCATTGCTACTCCACCAAAAACAAACATTTTGAACCCAAAGTCTTGGAGGTTTGGTTCACCTCCCTGAAACAGAGAACCTGTCAGGTAGCCATGCCCCAAAAAAAGGAATTTCCAATCCCTGTTTTGCTCGGCTCTCAATTAGTTTTACAAAAACATGGAACAACATCCATATGGCAATCTGATACCAACATGCTCAATAGTAGCTGAGGAACTCCACTAGACTTCAATATCAATCCTATACTGAATGAAACCCTCATGATCAACATCCCAAACAAAATGCAAGAAACGATTTCTTCAGGAAACCGGATGTTCCACCCTGGCACACAACACCTCACAGTGATTTTTCATCTGATGCTCTGACCCTATGGGACACATCACAGGTTTCTCAAGGACCAGCAAGACATAGAACAAAGGCTCCTCATGGCACCCGATCGCAGCGGGTTTTATGGGGAGAGGTGAAGGGATACCACTTGGATTCCGATTTTTGGAATCAAGGGGTTCGGACATACAATTTATGTTGATAGTTTGATCAACATAAATGGCTAGTAACTCAGATATCTTGGTTTAGTGCTTAGTAATTTCCCCGCAATCCCCCTACCAGGTTGATTCCAATTAGAATAAAGAGTAACAGATTACTATCACCCCACTGACCATCCAAAACGGACATCCTGTCGAGTGGTTGGTTCCTCACCCGAAACTAACATGTTCCCCCCTGAAAATTCCAATGGCTGGAAGATGATCCATTTCCTTTTGGGACATTTCAGGCCTATTTTCATTTCCACACGCGAGCGTTTCAGGGAGTTTACATAGGTCTGACTGAAATCCTGCTTGGTGAAGTCTTTTATCCTTACTTCAAGTCTATGAAAAAATCAACATAATCCCCTCTATAACCGGGGCAATATAAAATACATAAAACAAAAAATACAAGCACAGCCCCATTAGGAGATGTTTAAATTCAATTCTACGACTTTCACCTTGGGTATATGTGTATATGCAACCCAAATGACCTTTGTTCCGGTTTGAACACGCAGGAAGGATTTCCCGACTCCACCTCCAAGATGGCAGTGTCCTCGGGTTCTCCAAGGGCACCGTGGAAGGGAACGTTACAGGTACTCGCAAGCCATCGTAGTAGGTACACGACCCGATCTCGGTCCTTGCAAGGAAACCCACGGTTCATGACATGAATACATGGTTCTCGAGCTAAAGTCTTTCACTCATAAAAAGGATCCTAGTAATCAAGTAAAGATTAATCTGCAAGCCAGATTAATCACTCATTTTGATGGAATTCTCCCTGGATATTGAAATTGGGGTGGACTCATTGAACCATTTCAGTAATGGCTAACAAGTCTAAATCACACAAACACATGCGGTATTGGACAAAGTCATTGGAAAAGTACAGTACACAAGTTGCCAACTTGTCGATGGACTATGATGGTTTCAGGGTGCTTTCAAAAAGTCATCCAGAAAGTTTGGAGAATGATTTGGCTTTATAATGCTCTATACTTGATTTGTGGAGTCCTGGGATAGTCACTTGAAGTCAAACGAGTCACAAAGAAATCAATTGAGAGTAAAATGTCCATCCGCCAAAACCATCATTGCCATTGTTAACAACCACAATCTCAAAAATGGATCCTCCAACCACCATTGTTCCATCATCCAAGGTAACATGGGCATATAACTAAGTGATTGCACAGGAGATAATCTTGAGACTCCACAGTTACGGGTCCATAACCTCAGGGTGACTCCGAAAAAAAAAAGGCCAAATGTAGTTATAGGTTGGATCTACCCCGCCCCCCCCCTTTCCCACCCAGGAATGCCAGTGGCAAACACTTTAGCTTCGGATTCCCTACACCAAAAAACAAAATGGTCCTGATGGTGACGGCCTTGCGATTTTGGGGGTGAACCGAAGTTATACAGGGATATCAAAGGATATGTTTTGGGGGTGTACTTCTTCAAAACCTACTTCTAGCAGTTACTCAGTTACTCACAACTGCTCACAAAAAACTCCCATTTTCTGGTACAATCTCTGGAACCAACCTGGCCCGAAGCTCAACCTGCCATTCCCCATGGCTCTTGCTATTCCCAAAAAGTCCTTCAAGGGAATGATGCTTCGACTATCTAGCCTCGGCTGGAACCCATCGGTTGAAGACTTGTGAAATCTGCGATGGTTGTTTTGACTCGTGACCTTGTGGTGACTTTAATTCCCACAATTAACCTGGTTGGTGGTTTCAACCCATTTGAAAAATATGCTCGTCAAAATGGGAATCTTCCTCAAGGTTTGGGGTGAAAATAAAAAAAATTGAAACATTTGAAACCACCACCCAGTAACTTAACATTTAAGGATGTTACAATAATTCTGGGCATCGTAATTCCTAAACTTGAGTTTTGTTGTATTTTTGGGTGGGCATCCTCTTACGAAAAAAACACCATTTGGGGTGTCCAACCGACGGGAAACGGTCGCTATAATTTGCCAAGAACAATCCAAATGCAGGAAAAAACCAAAGAGACACCTATTCAATGTGAAGTGGTGCCCATTCTTGCAGTGATCTTTTTGCGAAGGTCCAACTTCCTATCACACCATGGGTCCGTTCAGCCTCAACAATTGAAAGATCTATAAATTACAGGGAAAACCATGTTTTTGGGCAAATTGGTTAAGTTCGATCCATTGGCTTCTAGGCGATGGTATAGCCACCCAGTTATTATATAATAAATCTCAGTCAAAATGGAGACATATTCCCCGAATAATGGATGAACAAATATTTACAATCACAATCTAGTTGTCTTTTTTGTTGATGATTGGCATTACCCGCAACTGTAAGTTTCTCAACTTTAGATCAATATCTTAGTCGACTACATAATTTGGAATGGAAAACGTAAGAAGTTGAGATGTCGGAGTATCGCGAAGTTAGTGACAAAAACTACATGGAAAACTAATGTAGTCAAATAAACACATAATTCATTAACCTTAAAGAAAAAACACAATAGCTGGCCAATTCCTTGTAGAAACATACTTGCTATGCAGGATTTTCACAAAACATGCGGCTTTTCAGGGTTGGAATTCAACCCACCAAACCCCCTCCAACAAACTGCAAACAACAAGAAAAAAGTGCCATTTCAGCAACAGGTTTCAAACACCAATAAAACCCCATGGTTTTAAGACAAAACACAAAACCACGGTGTGTGTGTGTGTGTTTTACACCTTCTCCGCCCCCGGGAAGCTTGCCGATTTCTTGGTCCAAGCTTCGAAGAGCCCAAAGGAAGAGCCTCTTGTTGTAGAAGTTGTCCACTGGGAGGATCATATCTGCCGCCGACTCAAGAAAAATGAAACTTTCAACCAGCGAATTTGGAGATTTGAGAAAATTTTGGGGAGATTTGAGAGAACATGTTGTACACACTCAACGTTTTTTGTTTGACGATTGGCTGAACGGAAAAGCTAAAAAATACTATGTTCAAAGAATACATGTTGATGATAGAAGTTCTTTTTTTTTCAAGATCATACTTCATGAAAGTGGACACAGCTGAAATAATCTGAGGGTACGTCCCAACTACTGTAATATTCACCATCCTGGGGGGGGCCTCGGGGTGTTGGAACATGTGTTTACCTTTGTCTGGAAATTGTTGAACTTCCCCACAAACAAGAGGCACAACGTGGTGGTTTCAATTCAACTAAACACATGCAACTAAACACATGCATGATGAAAGTCAAACCAAATGATTTCCATGGGCTCCGGGTTTTCAGTTCCCGGAATGGTGTTTCCTCTTCCCGAGGTTTTATTTTCCCGGATTTGGTTTTTCAGTTCCCGTGGTGTTTCCTGTTCCTGTTGGTGTTTTCAGTTACCACCACCTTGGGTTTGTGGTTCCCGTAATGGTGTTTTCAGTTACCTCGTGGGTGTTTTGGGTTCCCACATTGGTGTTTGTAGTTCCTGCGGGTGTTTCTGGTTCCCAGGCAGCGCTGGAGGGCTGGACAGGGTGGCGGTGGCTGCTGCCTGGGTGTTTTGGGTTCCTGCGGGTGTTTTTGGTTCCCACACATGACTGAACAAAGGCGGTGCTGCCAGTGGTGTTGCCGGTGCTGGTGCTCGTGATGTTGATGCTGATGGTGTTGGTGTTGGTGTTGGTGGTGGTGGTGGTGGTGGTGGTGGTGGTGATAGTGGCGGTGCTGGTGCTGGTGTTGGTGCGGGTGCCCGTGTCTGTGCTGATGAGTATTGTCTTGGTGTTGTTGTTGTTGTTGTTGTTGTCGTGGTTGTCGTGGTCGTCGTCGTTGTTGTTGTTGTTGTTGCTGTTGTTGTTGTTGTTGCTGTTGCTGTGGGTGTT
>DF240320.1:87968-125298 GCA_000507305.1 Breviolum minutum Mf 1.05b.01 | reverse complement strand
AAGAAGACGGAAGGTGGGAACTGCTCGTTCTGGTGTGGTGAGGAGATAGACGTCGTCTAAGAAGGCTAGGCAGCCGTCACCTGGCGCCATGGCCTGCTGGATGGCCGTGAGCGCGGGGTGCAGTGCCGCAGCGAACAAGCAAGGCATCAAAGGATCGCCTTGCTCACCGCCTTCGCCCTGCGCCACGTGGTGGGCCGCGCAGTGCCGATCGTACCAGACGTAGGAACTGGGCGAGGAGTAGAACTGCCTGTAAGGTGGGGGTTTTGGTGGAGGGCGGCCAGGATCGCGGCCCGCGAGACGTGGTCGTACGCTCCAACACCGTCGATGCTGACGATTGTCGCCTGGTCATCCAAGGCTAACCGGGCGCGGACAGCCCGTGTGAGTGCTTCGGCTCCTGCCCGCGTCGAGAGCGCAAACTGGTGCGGTGCGCAGGCGGCGTCGAACGCGGCGCCGAAAGTTTGGGCCAACGTACGGGAGAGGAGCCGGCGGAATGTGTCGCCGAGCACTAGGCCCCGGACGCGTCCGTCGCCTTTCCGCAGGGCGACCATGCGGCCGAGGCGAAGAGCTGCGAGGATTGGGGGCGGGACCGCCGCGTCGACGAGGTGTTGTGCAGCCTGGTGGAGCAAAGAAATGTCATCTTCGCTGTTGAGGAGGACCCGGAGATGCGCGTTGGTGCACCCGGAGGGGCCGGGAGCTGCTCCTCTACGGGCTCGTTGTAGATTTCGGATAAAAAGGTCAGCGGAGAGGGCGTGGCCCGGGCATGGGTCTGTTAGGTGTGCAGCGGGGATGGGGTGGACGGGCTGTGCTGGGCGATCCTGCAGGGCGTGCAGGGTGGCAAGCGTGCTGTCGGCCAGTGGGTCTGAAGTGAGGGCGTGGCTGGCTGCGGACAGCTCGCCCTGCTGAGCCAATGTAACCGCCCTGGTGCACCTGGCTGCAGTGCTGGGCTCGGCGACGTTTGCCGGCATGGCGGTGGTTTGTACTGGCATTGCGGCCGCTTCGGCTGCCTCGTTGAGGAGCTGGAGCCAGCGGCCGGCCTGGAAACTAGCCGCGCGACGCCGGAGGTCTGTGGCGGGGATAGAGGCATTTCCGCGGGGGCGGTAAAGGAGCATACGTGGCGTGAGGAGAAAAAGTTTCCAGCCACGTTCGCACTGGAGGCTGTTAGGTTGGCTGCTGAGCAGTGGTTGAAGGCCTTTTCGGAAGGCGAAGGCAAGTATCCCTTGCAAGGGCCGCGGCGGGTATTGGAACGTGTAGACCCTTCGGTGGAATGCCGCGAGGAGGTCAACGGCGTCCAGGCTGGCGAGCCCTGCCGCGATGGCTGCTGCGGAGGGCTCCGGGGTAGGTGCAGGGTCAAGCACGGTTGCTGCGGGAGGCGCGGCAGGCGGCGGCGTTGTGGCGGGAAGCCTGCCTGTGGCAGCGCCTCGCCCGCGGCCGCCGCGGCGGGGTGCCCGGGCGCGGCGAGGAGGTGGGAGGTTGGCGTGGCGAAAAGTGTCCGCCTGCGCCGCCAGTTCTGCCGCAAAGCGGAGGCCTCCGTAGAATTGGAGTAGAATTTCCTGGCCGGCGGCGGCGATATAGCCGTCGGGGTCCTGTATAGGGTTCGGACGACCCATCCCAGGTGCAGCTCCGTCCCCCGAGGTAGGGGTTGTGTAGCTGCGGCGAGGCGGGCAGCTAAGGTTGGGGCTCCCGCAGAAGTAGAGTCCAGCAGAGCAGTGTGTAGTTCAAGGGCGGAGATCGGTGGCGCCGCTGCCAAACGATGACGAGCGGGCGTCCACCAAGCGGCAGCTGCGTGCCATAGGGCAACCACGGAGTCGGGCATTTCCCCCGTAGCTGCGTGGAGTAGAGGACAATATAGCCAGCTGTTGTGGGCAGAGTCGATGGGGTGCGACGGCGGCTCCCGGCGGCGCCATGGCGGGTCCGCCCCCGCGATGGTGGAGGCTGGGGCCGGGGGTTCGGCTTCGGAGTCTTGGAACGGGTTGACGCCAAGCTCGTTGCAAGCGTGAGACAGGGCGGCGTCTTCTTGCTCGGGCCAGGGGAGGCGGCACAAGGCGCAGTTCGGTGGGTGGAGGCGTGCCCGGACCCTGGCCAGGCAAGAGAGGTGATACGGATGGTCGCACCCGGGCCAGCGGACCAAAGTGCGGTGAGGCGGTCCGTTAGGCAGAATGGGGTCCAGGCACGTGGGGCAGGCGGGAGGAGGTTCAACGGTGTCGTCCTCGGTGCTGCTGTCGAGGACGGCGATGGCGGCTGCGGAAGGGGTGCGGGCTTGAGCCGAAAGAGGCTGCCAATCCCCCTCTTCCTCCAACCCACCTCCGTGCTGCCGAGGTGCCTGTGCGTGTTGACGGCGCTCACGTTGGGAGGACGCCATGGGTCAGGAAGCGGCACCGGATGCTTGTGTAAGAAGAGTGCTCGCTGTTCTGACTCGTATAAGAGGTTTTTTTTTTTTTTTGCTTTTGTCTTTTTTTTTTGTTTTTTTTTGCTTATGTGGATGCTGCGTGAGCAAAAGTTGAAATGAAAAGCTACCGGCCGGCGGCGGCCGGGGCAAGGTCAGGACGGCCCGACCTTGCTAGGGGATTGACTCCCTCGGGAGTTAGGCGCCCCGCCGGGAAGGCGAGGGGCCGGACGAGCGGCTGCGGCTGTTTCAGGCACTTCGCCGAAAGGGCGAAGGGCCAGAGGGCAGGAACGACCCGCTGCTTGTGAAGGGCGCACCTGTGCCAGAGGAGCCGGCGCCAGAAAAGGCGGTGACATTCTTTAGAGAAAACCTTAAAAAACCTCGAGAAAACTTTAAATTACTTAGAGAAAACTTTTTCAAAAACCTCGAGAAAACCTTAAACTTAAACTATTTGGAGCAAACCAAAAAGACACCTCGAGAAAACCTAAACAAAACCTTTAAAAACCCTATTTTCAGTGAATCTTGGCCAAAGAGATGTCAACAGCAAGAGTTGCTGAGAATAGGTGTTTTAGGTTTCTTAGGTTTTCTCAAGGTTTTTTAATTTTTGTTCTAAAGCATTTTAGGTTTTCTCCAGGTTTCTTAGGTTTTCTCTAAAGCATTTTTGGTTTTCTCGAGGTTTTTTAGGTTTTCTCTACTGATTGGCATGTTGATTGTCAAAGATATATTCTAGATATTACATAAATTATATGTATGGTACGGTACCCCCCTCAAAATGGTTCTGGAAATGAATCACACAAAAGATGTAAAACACCTGCAAGTACCATAAAAAATGCAAACATGTAGGGGTCCATGGGGGGGGTACCATGTATACATGTATATATATATATATATAAATATATATATATATATATTGATAAATAGATTATATATATACAATGTGCGTGTATATATCTCTGTAAATGTAAATATGTATGTGCATACGTCATGTGCAAATGCCAATACAAATGCATACGCATCAACTTTATTGAATTTCATGGTGTGCTCGGCACACTGTGGCAAGAGACTGGGTCCCCAACGTGGCAGCCGCTGGCCCTGCAGCCACTGGCCCTGCAGCCCGGGGGCGTGGCAGCACTCTGGCCCCAGATCTCAGTGTGGCCGAGCATTCATTGGATTAGGTCATCCTGGTGTGTCATCAATTTCGGGATTTCAGGGTCAACTTTTCAGATTTTCAGGTGAAGTCAGTAAAGCCTTGGTAGATCCGAGTCTTATCCATTTCTATCATATGCTTGCGACTGCATGCGTGAATTTCTCAATGACGTGCTGCATACATGTACCCAACAGGATGTAGATAATATTTAATATACAGGATGTTCTCTTCGCACAATTGGCCCATAGTGACACGAGCACGCTACGTGTGTATGCCAATGTACTTTCGAAAAACACGAGCCCATTTCATAGCAGAGCGGCGCTGCCATGGCTACGGCTGCCTGTGCCTGAGCGGCTTGAGCTACTTGAGCGACTTGAGCGGCTTGAGCAGCTTGAGCTACTTGAGCGGCTTGAGCTACTTGAGCAGCTTGAGCTACTTGAGCGACCTCAGCGGGTCACATTCAAATTTGGTTTCAGAGATTTATATCAAAAATGTCCCTTAGCTTCGGGAGCCAATACATTTTCATCGGATTGTTAGCAATTTTCGGTGACTGGGGGTGGTAAGTTTGCATGTATCACTTTGAATCTTAGAGAGCCAGCTTCCATTGACAATGTGTTGGTTTGATGCCTCGCTTACTGTTGCTCAAATCAAGCATATCACCGGGACCAGGGTGCTTCAAATCAATGCTGTTACAGCTACAGCCACATGGTGATGAACCTCAATGATGACAGTATGTCAAACCTACCGCGCACACTGCAAGAAGAAGAAGAAGAAGCGCAAGCGGAACCGCAACCACAAATGCAACCACAGCCAATGCAAATTGCCACATGTTTTGGCCTAGCCACGGCTGCTGCTTGCATCAACCACATGTCACCTGCGCCAGTTAAACCCAAAACTTGAACAGAAATAAAATAAATAATGAGCAGTGCTCCAAGACCTGCTTGATTTACTTTTACACAAGGGGTTGGACTACCTAGTTGTGTACGGATTATATCACGCCGTCAAAAGCATCCCTTATAAATCTATGAACTATTCACCAAGGCGGCATCACCAAGGCGGCATAGTGAATGCTGGGAATGCAACTCCAAACATCTCCAAACCGCCCAAACGGCCCAAACTGCTGCCCTATTTTCTCGCAATCTTTGCTGCGCTCAGCAAAGTCATGGGTGGGACCCACTTGCGAATTTTCTTTTTTCTATCAACAACTGATCTGCCGGTTGTCTACACCTCAGATTTCAAAACGGCATAACGGTTTGACATCTGGGGACCAGATTTCAAACTGTGTCGGTTGGGAACCTGACCTGAGGAAAATATTGTTTTTATTTCAGGGCTGGATTTCACCCTGAAATCGGCACAGCGCCAGTGGTTCAGAGTTGTTACTCAACCTGCAACAAGATTTCCAAGTTGGTGCGGTACCTCACTCATCTCCAGCTGCTCCAGCTTCCCTCATAGGCCGAAGAAGAGGCTGCCTCTTGCAACGCCAACGGGACATCTTGCTGACACTTGTCCAGCACATCCTCTTGACACGGTAAAACCGGATACATTGGTACAAGTGACGAGTGAGCGCTGATGATGATGATGATGATGATGATGATGATGATGATGATGATGATGATGCAAGCAACAAGATGGGGTTCAGGTGATGCTATTGCTATGTTTCATCTCTCCAAAGATCATTCCTAAGTCTGACTGATATTTGTTGAAGGTGAGTGTATTGAGTATTGAGAGTTTTATCGTTTTGCAAGAGGCATTGCTTCGTTTTCCATTGTTCAACATGACAACATCCAACTTTTCCACAACGTCCTGCAGCTCTTGAGCCATGTAACCTGACAAGTTCCACAGCTGCCAAGCAATTGGTATCACAGCGTTGCCTACAAAGAGTCCGATGTGCGGATTCAAACCCTCACTTACGGGTAAAGAAAGCCAAGAAGTCATGCCAAAAAGACTCCACCTGGGCTTTATCTTTGCGCGTTGTTACTTATCTCAAGTATCAACATGAAGATTACATCTGCAACAATTGATCTACACCATCAACATCACTCCCATCACTTCCAACCTGTTTTTCCCACGTGCTTCGCTACAGTTTTCCTCTCCATTTCACTCCATCCAGTTTCCACTTGCCGAGCGACCATTCCAATACTGCGGAATGAAGAGCGAAACCGCACGGCCAGGCCGGCCGTTGCGGCCCGTGCGCCCCACCCGATGGATGTAGGTTTCGATGTCATTAGGAAAATCATAGATGAAGACCAAACTCACCTTGGGAAAGATGAATTATGGACCAAATTCAGCTTTCATGCCTTAACCTCCCAGCGGGAGACACCATTTCTGATTCACTTGAACTTAGTCTGCGCGGACTGACTTTCTATCTGACTGCCTTTCTTTCAATGTTTTGAGAGAACGTAAAACTCAAGCTGAGATCATCTTTCAGAAGGTGGTTCAAGATATGATATAACTGTCCTGAAGTAGGATCATCATACAGTAAACAATAACATGCAAAGNGGAGGCTGATAAATACATATGTATATATATATATATAACCATGCCATAATGTGTATAATCACAATATAAGTTCATACAGCAGTTCGATAGGATCCTCGAGAGCCCAGGTAACAGTTGTCTTCCTGTCTTCCAATAACCAGGACTTTGGTGGAGTACACAGGGACAATCCATAAGAGAAAGCAAGCTGCAAGTGACAGGTCAAGCGCTTTAATTCAGCTACAGTATATAATATTTGTTGCAAACTCAGTGACCGAGTATCTATGTAAGGCGCTGATTCTCAAAACAGAAAGGGAGTATGCCGCAAACATGATTGAGTGATGGTGTGAAAGGGAGTATTGATATGTAGGAGGTGAGGAGTAGGTTCACGGTGAGAGTGAGAGTGTAACGGTGTAGCCGTTATATTTTTCAATGTATATATACATATATATATATATACAGTATATACGTGTGTATGTGTGCGTGTCACTTCTGATATTTGTTTGTCCCCCGCATGGGTGGGCTTGGAGCTCTTGCGCTCTTCTCCAAGTTGCATCTGGGATGTCCACGCCACGTCCCAAAACATCGGTGGTAATCAAGGCGCGCGTACTGCCACTGCAAAAATGCCTCGTGTTTGCGTAGTTTGCGTTGGATTCCCACCATCCTTTTTTGGAGGCGGTTTATCAACTCAGGAAGGAAGCTGCAGGGAATCGCTGGGACATTCTCGGACCAGCCCTATACTCCTATCTTAGCTGTTATGATATCTGCCACACTTGCAACATCTTGCAACTTTGTTTCCCGACTTTCTCAAATCCAAATTTCAATTTCAACCCTTCCCTTAGGAGTTGCGACTCCCAACCTTAAATCATTGACATCCTTTGGGTCACCCATTCCCAGCCTCAAGGACACCTCTCGTTGTTCTTGCCTCCTCATGCCATGGATGGCATCACTGCGCCTACCAAAGCGTTCCATGACCAACTGCGCAAGTTCGTCCGCTGCGTTGCGCGTGCGGACGAAGATTAAGACTTTGCCACCGCCCAGGTGCATGGGAGTCCTAAGGTGAATCTGTGAAATCGCAACCACCAAGGTTTGATGGGATCAAATCAAAGGGGGACCAACCGATCCAGTGCCTGACATGAAATTCCCCACTTTCATGTTCCGAATCGAGAGTCGACAGCTTGGCTTGCTCCAGGTAAGTCAGCAAAATGGGCAACTTGCTTTCCTCAGTCTAGCAAATGGAAAGGATGTGATTAGGAAGCAGGATTCTAGATTCTTCCCGTCCCCTTGGCATAAGGGTGGGCATGGTGGGGGTTGGCAAGAGATCACAGCGAACCTTTACGACCACAAAACACGAAACGCAAACACAACCACAACAAACCAATGCTTCTGTCGGGGCTCATGGTCATCCTTACCAACCACTTCCACAATCTGCTCAATGACAGTTGGGGGCAGCGACAATCCGCCGTCCGTCGGCTCCACATCTCCATCACCTGGTTCCAGCAGGACGCGCCGGAGGTTGCTGCGGCTGCTTAAGAGGCGTCGTGCCGCACGCTCCACCGAGGGAGGCCACGTGGCTGAGAAGAACAGCACCTGCTTGTTTCGCCGCGCCTGCAATCCGAGGGGTGAAGATGAACCTGGCACATCCCGGAACTACACATCTATTACAGCAATATGCATCAACATTACATCAACATCTTCCACATACAACAGCCTTGGCCTGTTCATAAGAACAGCATTCCCTTCCCAAGCCCAACCGCAGGACCCACAACCCGTCAGAACCCTGTCCTCAGCAGCAATGAGAACCACCTCCTCTTCAAAGCCATCATCCAGCATCTTGTCCCCTTCATCCAGCACCAGAAAAGAGCACCTTCCCCTGCTCAAGCTGCTAGCTACAGTAAGAAAATGGTTCAGAATAGAAGCTGTTCAGAGACAGAAGGAAAAGTCTCTCTAGTCTCTGTTGATGGCCTTTCAAAAAAACACCCTACAGACTCAGTTGTTAAGTCTTAGATCAGCTCGGCCAAAATCCGTTGTGAACCAGATAGATCGATAGATGGATGGATAGATAGACGCAATCGAGCCACAAACGAAAGGCGCGGTGCTCATGAAGGAAGTCCTGACCAAGAAGCCATGAAGCTGTCAATACTTCAATTTCTATAGGCCAAAGCATGTATGGTCCATGAACAGGTCGCATGGTGATGGAACGAGATGATCCATTTCTATGTGGTTGCGTAAGGAAGGAATTGCAATGTCAGTACTCATTGACTGTCATTTCACCTTCACATTCACATGCACATTCCGACATCCTATGTACTATACACACTCTCGCGGAAAGAACAGTGATGAACTGCATTCAACAGACGGCTCATCACTCAACTCACCAACTTCCCTGCTGTCATCTGGTGATCATTTTTTCCAGTCCAGCAATCTGCCCACTGTGGCCACCAGCAAGTGGAGAGACCTCTGCTGTCTTAGCTGCGCCAGCTGGTCCAACTTCCTAGTACCTGAATGCTTCACAAATCGGTTGAGGTCAGTTGAATGCACAAGATAATCCAGAAAATGATGAAACCTGCAATTTTTTCTGATATCCAGGTTTCTTTATTTGCATGCCGCTTTCTTGTGGTACCTTTTATTGTGCAACTGCCCCATTTCCATCCTTCAGCCCTTCCGCCTCCATACACCGCTGCGACCTTCAAGGCCTCTTTGCGTCGATCTTGGCTGGTGAGTTTCTGGGCCACGGTGCAAATCTGGGTGACTAACTCACGCGTGGGTGCCAGAACCAAAGCCTCAGCGTTTTCAGAAATGACAAAAGCCTCCTATGAATTGATTGATCGGAGTTTTGAAAAGGGGAATTTTTGAAAAGGGAATTTCTTAACATCCAACACCAAAATGATGTTTAAAAAGCAGACCTTGTGCATGCACACCCCTTCACGTTACATATATTCAATATATATCTATATACATAATATGTGTTTAATATATATATATGTATATATATATATATAAATATCTGCGTGTGTACACCTACACCTGAGTTCATCTGGCAACCAGCCTCAGCCACTCACATTGCCAAGCAACGATTGGTCCCTCAGCTACGGCAGGAGCAGACTGACTTGTCGCATGCACCTGTGGTGCGATGCTGGGTGGCAAATTTTCCTCCAAGGCTCTTCGTGTCGAAGCAAATGACATCAACTGTGGCAGGGGAAAGGTCAGTAAGGGCAACAAGCAAATTCCGCACTGCCTCTGATGTCATTATCCCTCAAATATCTCAAATCTAGACTACCTCAGGCATCCTCAAGGAATATCCTCTGATCTGAAGGAATGCCCTGGAACTCCCTCCATGGCTGCCCCATGACCTTTCCTCACACCCTAAGGGTTACCGTCTATGCATCAATGTATGCTGCAAAAGAACCCCCTGATACTCTCTATCCAAAAATATGTATGTGTATAAAAATATCGTGAGCTATTATATGTACATATATGCATACATCATGTCATAAATTTAAATGTGAAACAATCTAAACATCTTCACCATCCTTTCCCACCCCAAGGCACCATAGCCGGCACCAGGAACGCCAAGGTCTTTCCTGATCCCGTGGGGGCTGTGGCCACCACATCCTCAGCAGAATGCATTGGCTTGGATATATCCCACAACTGAATATGCATGTGCAAACAGAAGTGCAGAATACAAGATGTATCATGATATATACATTTGACATGCGTGCATGCGTTCTCTTTATATAATATTGTCTTTCATAATGTGTGACTATGTACCCATATCCCACGAATCGGTCCCTTTGAGACGGTCCCTCCATCAATCCCTGACAAGACTCATGTCCAGCAAGGGCCAAGGGAAGGACTTTTCGTTGGATGGGTTTCATCTCTTGGAAGTTGTGGTAGCGCAGTCCCTCAGACAACCTGAAAATCTGGTGATATTCCGAGAATTTGGTGTTTGGCCGGGGGCTTGTGGATGGATCACCCAAGTGCGCATCATTCGAAAGATTTCACCTGTCATTGCAGGAAAAACCGCTGCATCAAGTCCAAAGATTCTTTTTGGCAGTACCAGGCAATTCTTTAGGCACTGTGGCTTACACCTGAATCATCTGGTCTTAAAAGATAGGCATTGTACATCGCTGGTCTCCAGTTCATACCACCCCAGCCCTTCTGACATGATCATCCCACCTAGTCTAGACCTAGACAGGTGTTACGGAGGCTTGAAGTTTAGGGACACAAGATCCACTAAGCGTACCCCACCTCCCTTTGTACCCAATATGCATGTATCAGATCATAGTGTATCATCATGATATCTGCAAGTTGAAGTAACCCACACTTAAAATTTGACGCCAGGGCACCACTTCGGAAGCACCTCCTGAAAATCAGAGAATTGGTGACTTGTTCGTAGCTTTGTAGACCTTGAAAGCAGCGCACCAAGCAAGCCAAAGTGGAAAAGGTCCACGGGATTGAGGTACAACTCATGCATGTTACAACCAAACAAGTTTCTTCTTGCATGACCCCGAACTTACAGTAGCAAAACCACACCGTACCAACATAATGGACCAATCTCTCTGTGACTCATTTCAAAAACCGTTGGCGGACGCACTACAGTCGCACGCCCACCAAAAAACTTTGCTTTCGGCAAGAGACTTCTCCTTCAAGAAATCTTTCCTCACAGCTCTGCCGGTAAGCAGCCTGCCAAAATCTGCAAGGCAATCCAACAATGTGTAGACCTCAATGAGCTCGAACAAAAAATGAGCACTTTTGGCGACCATTGAAGCATCCCATGGCATCCCCAAACTTGAGTTCCACATGGATGGACTCCAGACTAGTAATTTGTTGTCCTTGATGCAGCTGACTCAGGGGAATCCACAAACAGCCCTCGATGACCGAGGATGATCATTGCATGAAAGAAATGCCGCTGCCATCAAGGAATCATTTGAGGGGTTCAATCCACCAGCATCTGGCATCATTCAATTCAATTCACCGGCTACCAGCGAGATTGTCTGGAATAATTCAGCTTATTTGTGATCATCCATTCGATCAATATCAATGATCAACCCCTGACACACACTTTCATTCGTTTCCTGAAGCGAAACAACAAAAAATACACCAAGGCACAAGCATATCAAAAAAAGAACTCCCGAAAAGATCCATCTGCCGATCCCCCCGCCTCTCTCCGCAAATCCTGCCGGCATCTCCATACAGTCACCAACAACACAATGAAGGACAGCCACCTAAGGGGCTGGCTGATTTGGGCTGCGAGTCAACCTAGATGACCTAAAGTTCTGAAGACTCAACGCTTTCAATTTGGGGTTTTCGGGGATTTCGGTTTCCTTATGTTTCCTTATGCGTCCCAATGGTTGTTTTAATGTTGCGTCCTGAGTCCCGACTGAGTAAGGATATATCGTATATCAGTAGAATCATTTTGAGGCAATGGGGCGAAATTTCATGTTGGAAGTTGTGATGCTCCACCAAAGGCGGACGGGAGTACATCCATCTGGCCAAAGCACGCTACGAGCACCCTGACAATACAGTCATTTCAACCTTGTCCTGTCAGATTCCTCCCCAACAAAAACCAAACCTTGATATAGCGCGCCTGTTCCAGAACGCTTAAAAAACTGTTCAGAAACTTCTGCAGAACCACTCCTCTTAAACCTGAAGACTTTCTAACATGATTTCTCTGAGTGCCCCAGCTGTGTTCGTGACAATTGCTTCAAGCTTCCCATGACATCACGCTGCTGCAGCTGCCTCAGCGCTCGGATAGCCAAAGCCTTGACCTGAACCTGAGCCACCGCTGCCATGGAGGCCACGGATGCCATGGATGCCATGGATGCCATGTGGAGAAGCTTAGGGAAAGGGAAACACATCAGCTGTCTGTCTGGTGTGTTGGGCCTCTGTGCGCGCGGCATCTCGTTATTTTTCAAAAAAAAATGTTTGAACTTGTTCTGCGATCTGCGGTTTTGAATTCGAGTTGTAGTGATACGTTGTCTCCGTTCTTGTGTCTGGGCACTTTGAAAAAAGCAATCCAGATCAAAAAAAGTATGTTGATGTGGTCGCATGTAGCGGCTGAGACAAGCCAACTGCGGTTACTTTATAGAATTTGTTTGGGTCTTTTGTACTTACTTTGGCTCACGTCACTATGTGAAGGTGAAGAAAAAGTTGGCACTGCTTTTCGCATAGGGTAGTTGTTCTCTAGCTATGCCGCTCACCTTCATATTTTGCCATCTTGCTCAGCTATGGATTGTAGCACGCGTAAAGGTGCTTGAGCCATATCCAAGCGAGGTTGGGTCCACCAGATTAGTTCAGGGTTCATTTCAGTAAGAAATTCAGGAATATGAAGGTATTGTACCTTCTAAGGCGGTTTTGGTGGTGGTTTTTCCCTTGCAAAAGCGTTTCATACAGCCTTGAAAAGGTGCGGTGAGTACCTCGATTTTAAGTACCCCCCAAATTTGCGGTGATCATTGGTGGTTCAAGCATGTTCAAGCTGGTGGTATTCTGCAAATGCCTGAGATTATCACTTTACGAATCTGCTTAGAAGAGTACATCACTTGACCTCAGCCTTAACCGTAAAAAAAAACAACGCTGCCCCTGGCTGATAGGTCCAGGAGTCAATGGAGGCATGACTCACCCCTGCCTCCATGAAGCACACCAGATGCTGCTGATAGTGGCATATGCCTCATTGCTGAAAGGGCGTGGACATCACCTCACACAAAATCCAGAGGCTCTCCAAACAACAACTTTGGTGCCATGTTCATGGGCCACCCATAACACATGTTGGCCACACCGAATTCTGTCTACGATCAGTCTCCCATACGTCAACATAGAATCAAAGAGGATCATCTAACCTCCATCTATGTTTGATGTGGGGAACAGATGCATTTTCGATCAATTGGTGCAACTCCTGAGAAAAACCCCAACTCGAAAGCATGACTCATATAGCGCTAATATAATGTTATGTGTCAATGCTATATATCTGGGCTGTGGACTATAAGATTTCACCCCAAATAACCTTAAATACCAATTTGGTGGCAAATATTCAAGTCGTTTTTCTCAGCGGAAAATTCCACCACCACCCGAGCATCCCAACGGTCTTGCTCTGAGGCGTTTGGCAGGAGGCATCTGAGCTGCGGGTGTGGAGGGATGAGCCATGCCCTTACCTCCGACTTAGGCTGTTACAAAGTGCACCATGTTACCCAAAAATACCTACAGTGCTTCGCAAATCCTCCAAAATCATTTAAAAAGGCTGGTGAATTTACGCTTGATTCCCAAGGATGCATTCCAAGGTGGAAACCGCCACATCATCCGGGAATGGAGCCGAAGCCCTGTCGGGGCAGGCCACTGATGTCAGGATTTGTTTTTGATCCAATTCCAGGATGGGGCTGCTGGAGAAGATTCTTGGTAGACCTGGGAAATCTACGACATCATCTTGCACCCGTCCTCGCATAATATGTTCGAATAGTTCTAATGCTTGCAAATGTATCTGAACCTTGTTACAGTATGTGTGGCATGTATAGGGGACTTGGTGACGCTGAATCGCTCCTTTCGAATAGATCCATGCATGAGTCCCACCTGGGAGGAATGGCTCCAGGCCTCGAGGTCCGCGGGCCGAATTTTTCAGGTGAGAAATTGCCACCAAGGTCCCCCAGAAGCACCTGACAGATGGGATGTACTTCGCCTTCTGTGCATCCTGAAGAGGTGTGACCAGGTGATGTGTGGTTGGTATGACAAAACGACCCTGTTGCAGTTTTTTGCACATATTCCTCCCGTGAAATGCCGAGATTTATCTATAGATATCATAGATATCGCATTCCATGATCAGAACATCTCAAAGACACACCCCAATTCATTTCGACACATTTCGACTATGATTCCATTGAGTCCTGTCTTCAAATCCAGATCCAAAACACCGACCGCAAGTCACACATATTCCCTCATCAGAACAGCTCTCTCTTGTGTTTCTTCGTGCTTCTTCCATCTCCCACCCGCCAAGATTCAGACCATGATATGGAGAAATCAGGCGGTCATTGGTTGCGGCGGGCACCGCCCCCGGGCAGTGTTTCAGAGTTGGTTCATGAATTTTGCCAGTCCAGTTTGTCATAAACAATTGGCTGAAGAATGGTTCCAATGCGAAAGAACTTTGGGGCTGGTGAACGACAGGCATTCAAATCGAAAGCCTTGAAGCTCTCAAGCCAAGGAAGCGGCGGCGAGCCCAGCCATCTGAGAATATCCGGACATGAAATCATCCTTCAAAGTTTCATTCAAAAAAAAACAAAAACCGTCCATTTGAAGTCGCACTACGATGGGGGGAAACCATTTCTCCTGGGTTCCACATGTCACACATCCCACTTGCTCCCGCCTGCGTTCCGCTTCACTGTCCTGCCGCTCGTCACAACCACCGAGGTCGTAGACCCCAAATCCGGCCACCAGATTGGCATTTAAGGCGTTTTTCTGGTTGGCCGTGTTCTTACTTCAAAGTGGGAACTCTTAGGTTCCGAATGCTAAAGACGTGTCACATTCAATGTCTTGTCCTCCTCCTTTGCCGCAGGAATTTGTTTCTGGGTTGCCTCAACATGTCGAATGTGGAGGAAAATCATGGAATCTTGAGGGAGTTTCATTCAATCCTCCGAGATCTTCGAACTAATCCTACGTCACATTTAATTTCTTTCCCAACATTCGATTCATCAACGGTTTTTGCAGAAAAGGATTCCCAACTCCCAACACAGCCTGAAGATTGCGCTCTGCTTGCAAGAGATCATACCTTAGAATTTGGAAAGGAGAAAGGCACAAAGGCGGTAAAGGCAGGGCTATGAACCTGCGAAATTGGGGGTTTGTCAATGATATGTATGTTCATGTTATTTATGATAATAACAAATGATATCATATGTATATAAAGAAAAATATATGTATTATAAAGTACAATAATAAGAATATATAATGAAAGTGATAGTCGTTATTGTGATAGTTATTAAATGCAGGGAAATTACGCAAATGCGCAGCTCGCAAAAACGAGAAACAGAGGCACGTGACAGGAGCATGTCTATCCATCTGTGTAGTTTTGGTCTTCGATGGGGTGAAATCAGTGTTGGAAAATATGAGTTGAAACACAAGCTTGGAAGTTGATAACTAAGTCCATGAGTGAACACTACTGCAACGCACAGACATAAACGACTAAGTGGGTAGGTATGTTGAAAGTAATCATGATTAAAAAAAACTGCACCGAAATTAAACATACTTTTCCCAATGGACAAAGTACACTTTAAAAAGCAATACAGTTTCACAACTGATACTTTGATCAACATTCGCTGTTATATATATACATTATATATACAGTATATATATACAGTATATATATATATATACAGTATACCTCATGGACCCATCCAAAGTCATGCCACTATTTTTCTGATCTCCTGCCCAAACAGAGGTGCCCTTGCCTCTCCTGAAGTCCTTCAAATTTGATGGCCGCCGTTGCCTGGTGGTGATGCTTCGGCCATCCCGGTGCGCACCGACATGAGGGAAGCTTTTTGTGCCTAAGTTGAAATAATCTTTCAATTTTGGCGAAGGTTTCAGTTCCTTCATCAATGATACGGCTCAAAATTTGCAATTCCATTTTTTTTCTAAGCATCAATCCTTTTAAAAAGGTCCAAGAATTTTGAGCCAATAAGCTGGCGTCCGCCTGAGTCGGACAAAAATTCTCAGGTGGCTCAGATTCAACTTTTTTTCGGGTGACCTCCACGGTCTTGTGCGTTTCCACCTGGCAGGTTGGGTCAAGTGTTCCAGGAAGGCCAACAACTTCAAAATCCAAGGCAATACTGTATTCGAATATGGTAAACTCATATGGTGCAAGAAATTCCCGATTTCTTCCAAAAAAAAAACTTAAGACAAAGCTTGGATTTTTTTGAGAAACCTTGAGATTCATCCAGTGAATATCCAGTCTAGTCTAATCCATGCTGTTGATATCAATGAATCAAAAAGTCACGAGTTTCAAAAAACCTTGAAATGTGCATCAGTGCATAAGTTTCACCCAATTCTGTTTGCGTTTGCAAACACCTGATTTATTTATGCAAGCTGCGGACCTAATTCACCAACTAAGATCAACTAAGTATATAATTCACAGCATTGTGGGATCTGATGCTGATGATTTGGCGTACCAGCACATCCATCTCCTCTTGAAGCTTTAGGTTCTGCTGCTCCACAGCATCACACCTGGCTGTGAACGTGAGGAATGGTCAGTGTACAAGCCCTCAGAACCATCTGTTCAAAGCATGACTCAAAAGCAAATCTGCTCCTAAGGTTCTCGGGTCCTTTGCCCTTTACCCTTGGATTGCCCTGCTCTCTTTGCATCTCCTTCATACCCATAGCCTGGAGCCTTCAAAGTCAGAATTTTCTCCCCACAAATTCTCCTCCGGCCATTCTGTTTTGGTGCACCTCTCTGTCACCTTGGCTAAGGCCTTTCAGCGATTCGGTGGATCTGTTGAATGAAGGGTGCCAAGAGCTTTCTTGTTAGCTGATTTGGGGTTGTGAACATCATGCATATACGTCATACGCGATCTTCTTGCTGGGTTTTTCAGCTTTATTCTTTCCTGACACCCATCGGTGTCTATCTTAAACTTTCCGGTAAGAAAAATCTCAAGGATCGAACATCCCGAAGAAGTGATGTCTTGCAAAAGCTGGTTGGTAATGATGGACAGGAATTGGTGTTTGAGCTTCACAACCCTCACGTCATCGCCCAAATCCGACTTCAACACCTTTGTTTTGTACCTGGAGGGTTCGACCCGTCCATAAACCTCGGTCTTGATGTACCTCTTCGGTACGGACTTCTCAAAGCATGCAGCTTGGCAGGCCAAGAAGTTAAGTTCCAGCAGGGAACAGCAGCCAGCTGCCCCCAATTCGCTTGTAGCGAGAGGGGGGTTGCAGTACAGCTAGTGGCCCTGGAGAAAAAAAGTAGGGGGAGATAAGATTGAAACAGATCGAACGGTCTTGGCTTGCAAGGCCGGCTGAACAAATTTGCCTACAGCAGAGTTTTGATGCTTGGAAGTTACCCATCCCATCACCCCGTCAAAGATGTGCTAGGCGGCCAGGAAAATCCCCCAGCAGCGTCAGGGCACCCTTTCGTCGCGTCAGGCACCTGAAACCGCGGGGCTGATGCAAGGACTGCGTTTCACACGATCTCTCTCCTCAAATGGTTGATTCTGGAGAGTATTCGAACATTCGAACACGTAAAACATCTCAAAAACGTGACGCTTCCCAGATTCGAAAGTGGGAACTCAAGAATCAAACAGCACCCAAAGCAACAAATGTTGACCTTGCTGATTCAGCGACTTTTCTTCGCTGAAAAGCAGGAGACTGTTGACTTGGGGCCGAAATTGAAAGGCATGGTGTCACGAAGATCCAGCCAAAAAGTGACTATCAAATGATGTAATCAGGATGTGATCTTTTGGGCACAATGAGCAAGATGAGATCTTTCACTACTTTCACCCCACCTCCTTGATTCACCTGACTCTAGCATGGAGCCATAAGCCCTCCCGGCACAAGATTTGTCCCCATCTTCTGCAGACCTTCTCCCTTGCAAAACTCAAAACCATCCCCCGTTTTCAACAACCAGGCCTTCATCAAGTCAAGCGTCCACCTTTTGGCCTCCGGTGCTGAAACGCTTCAACAGCTTTCAAAGATGGAAGCAAACCAAATGAACCATCAAATCAACCATCAAATGAAGTCAAATGTCAAAGAACGTTGAACTCAACATGGTCATATGAGTCATATGGAACATTTCTAGATACAGTAGTTCTTTCTGGCCTATAGTCTATACCTTCTAAATCTTACTAGTCAGGACAGTTGCACCTTTTAGCACTCATGTGCTCCAAATGCAGGCCCAGGGGCGAGAGATGACTTTGATGACTATGGTCACCTGGATGCATATTTTGGATGAACAAAACCCAATCTCATGTCAGAACACCCAAAAAAAGGGCAGAGCCCATACGGAATTGGTTGAAGACTAGTTCTCTTTTGGGATCTGAAGTTGGTTTTAGTTTCAGTTGGTGCAATGACGGACATGTGTCACCTACATGACGAACCGACGCTCAATTGCCGGAGGCATAAAAAAAGGTGTCCGCGACACCGCGCACCTCTTCAACACTCTTAAAGCAACGAAGATTTATTCAAAGGAGGGTGGTCTGCGCCCCAAAGCACCGAAGCACTAGTGGATACATATTTTCTTGCCAAAGTCTGGACATCCTAAAATCACTTTCGAGTCTCCTCTTTTTTGAAGGACTGCAAGGTGCAGCATGCCCAACTTGTTTCGTGGTGATTTGGCCGTGCCGAGGGGCGAAAACTGGATGATTTTCAGGATCCTTCCAACCTGGAGGATGAAGCATGGCTTAGCATGGCTCAGGATGGCCAGTGGGGAAAAGGGTACTGTACAGCATAAGGAGATCTTGTAGGTGATTATATAGGTGATGAAATCAAATGAATCCGCAAATCTTTCCCAGTGATGAACTGCACCGCTCGAATGTTGAGTACCTCCAACTGCAGGATTTTGCATTGGTGGCATATAAGCGATCATAAGCTCATGTCAACCCCAACGCTGGAAGTTGAACATGACAACCCCTCTTACCAAAAACACGAATGATGGTTTCATCCGAGGCCTATACAATTAAATTGGATTGTATACTATACAAATATGTATGCATCCAAATAAACATATATACATTATGATTATCTATCATTATCATTTCTATCATAACCAATATGAGAGAACTCTTCCAGGCCTCCTATTCAACCGAGTCCCCCTGCCGGTGTTTCGAAGGCGCAAGTCCCCCTCAAAGCCATCAGGGATAAGTTGTTCTGTCCTGAGAACCAAGGCTGGGACAAGACCAACTGTGTCTACCATCTCTGGAAGTAAGTGAAAATACTGGACTATATGGATAATGATTCAAGGAGCTACAGCAATTCTCTGCCATATATCCATATCTGCCACATACCAAGTCCACAGCCACGCTCATCCAAGGTACTCGAGCTGCACTTGACCCAACATGTCATCGTATTTCAGCCGATCCGCGTCGCGCACCTGAGTGTTTCAATTGAGAGTCTTCATGAGAGTCGGGTTAATGACAGTACTGTTGATGGTTTAGAAATCTGGCAAGCACAACTTAAGCTTGGTACTTCGCCGCATAATATATGATGGGCTTTATACATCCCAGGTGGTTGGACGGATTTCTTCCATCAACCGTATGAAAGGGAGGTTCCAAGGGAATCTGTCATGCTTGTGACGACATGTTTCGTACGGATGACTGCTTCCGGATGCTTTGCGAGGGACGCTGATAGCCAGCTTGTCGCCATGAAAGAAGTCCTGGCAAACCGTGCAGCATCTGGCTTGCAACAAGTTCTGCACTGATTGAGGTCAGGCACCCATACATTCCAATTCCTAACGCTTTTGACCTTTTTGACATCTACCTGGCACGGTCAATTTTGGTGGCCTGCCCTTGACCACATTAACCCACCCGTCCTCGATCTTGTCTGCATGCCTCCACCTCAGCGGGCATTTTTGGTCATGTGATGTGATGTGCATGGCAAATACATATGTATAATATATTATATGATATAAATAGATATATAATATTATATAATTATATATACAGGAAAATACCAACCCCAGATGCGTGTTTGTATGAATACTTTGTGAGATCATGAGCCATACAATGACGAACATGGGGCACATCCAAAATGAACGCAAGCCTTCGGAAAGGTAGCGGTACCCTTAAAAATGATGTTTCAAAGATCCTGCCAAGGTCCTCCTGCCAATGGTATTGTCTTCTGGGTGTCCTGACACTGGATTGTGCTCATTCTTGAGGGTCTTGGTTCGTACCACACCTTTTCCCTTACCTTTCACCTCGGCAAGTCACAGTTTGGAGCTGACAGGGCAACAACCAAACCATCCCTGGCCAACCAACCCAACCAACCAGCTGAACCGTTCGTGGGGCTCAAGGGACACTAAGAAGGCAGTACGGGTCAGAACCGGAGCTCATCCAATCGGCATTTCGAAGGCCATCAGCTGAGAGAATCTCAACCTGGAAGACTTTGTGACAGGCTGAAGATTTCGCAGCTAGTACAAAATCCCAAAATTGCTGTAAGATGTCACTGGGCCAATTGAAATCAAGAAAAACCAAACGCCTCAACAGCTTTTAATTGCCACTTGACCATATCCACTTACCATCGTGTTGTCTCACAGCTTGTTGTACTGACCTTCACTTTCTAAATGTTCTAAGCGTCATGGCCTGCAATTCGTACTTGACAGCACCTGGAGACACCTGGCAAACGACTGGGGCTACGTCACTTTCCCGTGGATATCTATAAAGGCCGGCCAAAATTTTGCAAAAATACGAATAGCTCCGTACAGACTTGCTTCAGGATGGTAACTTGGAATTACAAACTTTAATCCCAAGCCATCCCAAGACTTGGTATATCTGCATTGACTTTCGACATGATGCGATTTGTGGAAGGCTTGCAATTCCCCAAAGCACTTATCCTTCACAAGAACGAGGCTGTCATAACAATTGGCGAGTGGCAACTCTGGTCGTGTGTTTGATTGATATGACATGTAAACGTTAAACACCACAAAGCTTATGTATGTCAATGTATGTATACATCCCTTTGGATAAACTTGGCTTGTTGAGACGGATGTTACTGTTGTCAATCCAATGGCTTTCATGGGCATGTATTTCAGTCAAAAGTAAAAATTCTAATCATACCAAAGCCCATCTGAAAAGCATTGAAAAGCCAACCCATGCTTCAACCAAGCACCTGTGATTAAAAAATTATTGAAATATTTAAATATTCATCAAATATACAGTAATTCAATGCAAATACTACTCATAAGTATACTGTATACACAAACATCCTCCCACCTCAACAAACAGGTCGGGAAAACTAGACCACGCTTGCTCTGGAAGGGGGCCAAACCCTGATAGACAAGTTTGTCGGGAAACTGTGAATTCGGTAATGGGGAATGATGGGCTTGTGGAAAAAGGATGAGAAATGATGGTTGTTTCTTAAAAGGCTACCCTCCAGGGAACTAACATATCCCATCTGGGGAAAAGGAAAATCATCTGGTGCATTCCAGGAGGGTACTTTTCTAGGTTTTTTTTGCAGGGGCGTCCGATGGAAGCACCGAAAATCAGTGCGCACTCAGTGAGACTGAAACAACGATGCAAAAATTTGAGCCCTCAAATATCAGAGCAAATGCTCAAGCGTCTGAAAACGGCAAGGCATCTACATCTGCATTTGTTTCAGCTTCAATTTCTCCATCTAGCAATATTAAGGTCCAAGCAATATTAAGGTCCAAGGTATATGAAAAGTTGTGCATAAACCATCAACAAAACAAGCATCACATCTTATAACATCTACTCTTGGAGTGTCCTTGGTAAATTTTTTCCAAATTTATCTGATCCATGGCCCAGATCCGCTTCAACACAAGGTGCCTGACCACTGCGCTTGTGGGCCTTCACAGCCACTGAAACAAAGGCTTCGACCTAAGGCTTTCCCACCCCCTCCTAACCAACCCTCCAGATTCGAAAACGTTAGGGGGCGAAATTCAAGATCTGAACCAACATTTTGGAGTTTTTTGGTGGTGTGACGTCTCAAAGGTGGCGAAAACTTCACATCATAATTTTGCATACTTGCCAAGCACATGGTGGCTGCATGTCATACAGCTGGTGATAGGCGTAGGCCAATGCCACCACCAAAGTGCGAAAACCAGGATTCTACAGGTGGGCTTTGAGTTCAACTATCCCACAGTTATGACATGCATCGTATCCCCATCAGCGAAGTTTCAAGCCCTTTGGGTTGTATGCATTCGCTTATTATGCCCAGGCACCAAACACACCAATCCAAAAATGATACGTATATAGATATATTTCATATTTCAAAAACATTGATATTTAAATGTACACATGTGGATATGATATGATATCTGTATTCAAATACCTTCACAAGAGTCATGAGAATTAAAGGAAAGTAGTTGCACTTCAACCAACCTGCCTGGTTATAAAAGTGAAACAAGTAGCATCAACTAATCGTGCAAAAAAAGTACTGCGTGATCATGCTACAACGACCGCATGTTCTAAAAGTCGAACCCAACATGACCCAACCAAAGGCTGGAAAAGTGGAGGGCAAAGTTGACTCAAAGTTGGAAAGAAAATCCTTTGAGCTGATTGATATTCAAAATTATGGCTCACATTCATTTTCAAAGTGCAACTAAGATTTGATTTCATTCATTTTCAGTGTTGGATTGCAACCTTCAAGGGTCCTGCCTTTGCCCCGCCCCCTTCCTATATCAAAATCTCACCCATCAGAGCCCGACTGGTTTTTTGTTGATCATTCCAGTTTCCTCGTCAGGAGAAAACCCACAGGACTTCAAACAAAAATGCCTGCGCCTCACAATGCCAGCTATCAACTTTGATCCCTATTCTTATTGTCCAAATGTCCAAATGATTGAAGAGACGTCCCAAAAATTAATTGGACAATTCAAATTACCAGAACAGGATTGAGGTCCTACTTTTCCAGTTCTTGGAGCAGCAAATTACCACAACCTGGGAGCTATACTTCATGATCGGACACCATCCAACTTGCTGTGGCAAAGTGTCATTATACGATTGATAGAGATGTGCAATGAACAGGTTGAAGGATTTAAAACACTCTGTACAACACAACATATATCTTCATGTACGGTGCATGTATTCTCTCTCTCTCTCTCTCTTTCTCTCTGCAAGGCCCTCAATCCATGTCTCTGTGGTAGGGATAGAGCGTTCTATTTCACATGTGTAGTTCTCAAACATGAATGTGCAAATGATTCACAATATGTACATTATAACAAATCTAAACTATATCAATATCATAATATATTATATACGCATATTCTATGCATATTGCCCCTTATCCCCGTCCACACGCCTGAAGTTTCAACTCGCCGTCTAAGCCTCGTCCGGTGGAGGTTGGGGTTGCGATTATTGGATCCATTGGTTGCAAAACTTCAAAACCCATCGCTTGAAATAAAGGCGACAGCTGTCATCCTTTGTGTTCCAACAATCTCCAGGAAGCTTTAAGATTTTGATGGGCTGAGTGTCCTCAATCATCAAAGTGTCTCTTCCGAACAGGACTAGCAAAAATTGGTGCTGGAATGCTAGAACTGTTGATTTCAAGAGTTGCTGGCCGGTCCATTTTTAAATTCGAAGCAAAAGACTATTCTCCACACCGTGGACAAGCTTGAAATTCGCCGGTACATAATTTCTGCAAGAAAAACACCTCCAGTGCCCGAGCAAACAGAAAAAAACCCGGGCCCAACCTGCAAGCACCTTCGAGCTGCTTAGCTCGCATTTCCCCAAAAAGTCATCCTTCTTTCCGATGTCCTTTTCGCGGACAAAACCGTTGGAGCTTTTAAGCTCATCTCTTTAAGGCTAAAGATATACTTGTTAGAAACCCTTGAGACTGCACATGACTCTCGATCTCTGCATAATATGGATATTGATGTCATACGTGTGCATACCAGGAAGTCCCCATAAACTTGTCTTTTCAGAGTGGCTGTGCTTGTTGCCCTTTGCGCCCACAGAACCAGTCTCATGCGCTATAATGGAGGCTGCACACCTCTGACTCTCCATACAACCTTCACCCATCCCACAGCAACTTCACCGTCGTCCTTATCATAGACCTCGAACCTCAAAATGCCCAGTCAGCATGTGATTGCTAAAAGCCGCCGTTCCAACCGATTGCAACCCTTCTCAACATCTCTCTGTTGTCCCAAAACAGACAAGCGGCAAACCGGAACGATTTGCTTGGCATTGCAGTCAAGAGGCAATAACTTGTCCCCCTTGTGGAAATCGGGAAGAACCTGAGTCAGAATTTCAGCTTCCGAGCTTCAGCACTTTGCCCTTTTTTGCGCTTCCAGCGCCTTCCAACACAACAAACCTACCCCAACACACACCAAGGAAACAGACCCGCGTAATAGAAAATATATAATAATACATTAATACATATATATATATATATACATATGAAAATATATATATATATATATCTACATATGTATATATATATACTGTATATATTAAAATCCACCAGGGCTGTCTGTTCCCAACATGCAAAAGCCCGCTTTGAAGAATCAATCATCAGCTCCCTCAATCTCACGTCACGGCACGATTGGCAAAAAAAACCGTTGCTTCAAACCAACTCCTAGGACAGGGCTGCCGCACACAACACTCATTCCATACCGGATCCGTCTGGTTGTCCAGCGCCCTGGCAGTTTACTGCCAATGCTCCAACGTAAAAAAAGGCAGTCCCGGTGCAGAATTCATGCCAAACGAGTTCGATCCAAATCGGGGAGCCATCATGCTGTCCAACCAAAGTATCTTCTTCCATTTAAAAAGAAAATCGAGTTCAATGGAATAAAAGGGCAAATATCAGAATATCATCCAAAATTTTCCAGTGAAAAATAAAATGATGTGATATCTCTCGTTCGCCCAATTATCTCAAACGTAGGCCCGCGGCTCCGCAAACAGGAAAACCGCACTTGGTCTTGTGTTTGGCTTTGCCACTGCCAACGATGCTGCAAACGCAGTAGGGGTCTGAGCCTCAACGGGAAGGAGCAACCACCTACACCCCTAAGATTTTGAAGCCACAAAAATGCCACTGTTGCGGCCTTTTCAAACATTGGCCACCAATTGAAATGAGAGATGAGACATGCATCTATCTTGTCCCCTTGAAGGCATCGGATCATCGACCCAACTCAAACGCCATCAAGGAGCCACCACCACCAAAAAAGGAATCTGCATCGCGTAAGCCTCGCGCCTCAGATAAATGTTGGACAAAATCTGGTGAGATGGTCAAAAAGTCAGTTTTGATGAGATGTTTATTATAGCACATGGGAATTATGTCTATTAGTATGCAGCCAGCTATGCCATTGAAGTGAAACAATGGGTCATTGCCTCACCCACCCACCTGAACATATTCCTGAAGTAAGACATCTTCAAACAGTTTCGCAAGCAAAGCGCGAGTTGGATCTATATAGGTATTTTCGTATTATGTAGCAGTATGAAGATATATATGTGTAAATATATACATATATCGATGATTGGCTTTATTTCATTTCTCGCATCATTAATGTAATATAAGTGTTCAAAATTGGATGAAATTGGGTATAATAATGGTAGAGTTAGGTCATCTGACATCCCTTGGGTTTCACACATCCTGGGTGTTTCCATCAGTTTGTTTCACCACTTACTGGGCATCGCACGGATTTGATATCCACCTTGGTCTCTGCGGCAGGAAACACACGAAACCCCTCTTTCCCAAGGTGTGCTGGCAACCTTTGTGGTGCAACGTGTGTACATCTGTCAGTGGGTAGTGGGTGGTTACAGTAAGAATTGGTAGCTGAAATATGCAAGTGAACATGCATGTAGTGCATCGATGTAGTCATCTTGACTACAATAGAAAGGATATGAAATGATTCGATATTGTGTGTGTGTTAAAATGTAGATTTGTGAAATACACATGTATAGACAGAATCATATACACAAACCATCATTATGCCCTTCAAGTATAAATATGTATATATATATATATATTATCTAAGTTCAAGAGCAATGCTCTGTGTGGTGGTACGGCTGTATGGGTAGGCTAAGGGTGCCATGAGGTACGGCCATATGGGTACATGAGGGTGGGTAGGGTGTACATGTATGGTAAGGAGTAGGGGGGTAGGGGGGTAGGGACGAGGGGGTAGGGGTAGGAGTACGTAAGGGGGGGGTGGGGGTGGGTACACGTAGTACGAAGGGGGGGGACGGGGGACATGTAGTACATGGGAAGATGTAGTCTAGTAAAGTACGTTTCGTGTAGCAATTGTATGTATGTACATTACATCGAATGTATATGATATGATAAGCATGCTGCATGATTGTATTTGTATGCCGCATGCCTGTATCATTGTCTGTATCTGTATCTGTATCTGTTTGTATCTGTCTGTCTATCTATATGTATGCTGCATGTCTGTATGTATGTATCTAAAAGGACCATGCATCTGTAAGCTTCTATTCTTTAGTCGGAAAAGTTCAAAAGAAAGTTTCAAAACAATGTTCGTTATATAGTTATATAGTCATATAGTATGCCCTCAAGCGCACCACTGTTACCAAGTTCTTTTTGCCCCAGCGTTGTGTCAGCATTGGTATCGAGTATCGAGGGCCATATCCAATGGCCAATTCGAATCATATCATTCGCTCAACTGACGATAGTTGCTGCTTTCCAAAGTTGAAATTTAAAACTTAAGTTGACGCACCACTATCGTAGGCCATGGGTTGTGACCATTCCCAGTTCAACATGTTTCAATGTTGAAGCAAACATGCATCTGCAACATATAAAAGTTGCGCAGAGGCTTCAGCCAGGCATGTTCAAATCCGCTGTTTTTTCATCGCAGACCCAAACATTGTATGAATTTCATTCAGCTGTTCTTCCTCGCTATCGGTCTCCAGCCGTGCTTGGCTCACGACAGCAATTAACGCTGCCATAATGCACGGCATACTGAACCTTACCCGCTTCAAATGCAACATTGAGTTATAAGTCGTCTAGTTATAGTCTATAGTCATAGTTGCTTGAATATTATTGGGAACAATGCTAAGATCGCTGCATATTGCCGGCGAAATCACAAAGTTGAGCGTCGGAATGGCGAACTTCCCGAGCGGTTGGTAAATCAGAAAGCCACAGCCCCTGCAGAGCAAGAACTTCTCTTCCTCAGCGAAGCAATAGATTCGAAACAATCTTGAATCCTGGCACTCAAGCACACAAAAACCTTAGTAGGCATGGCACCAATGAGTGGCCGTTTGCGAGCAATCGACCAAAGCTTTCCGCTCGGCATGATTGTTGGAACCACCTCGATCGTACAGGGATGAAAAAAATGAAAATNTGATTGTTGGAACCACCTCGATCGTACAGGGATGAAAAAATGAAAATCATGAGGCGATATATGAGATAGAATGATAGAGAGATATATAATATATAATAATATAATATTATAATAATAATATAAATTTATATAATGATAATGTTAAAAGTTCAAAAAAATGTATGAATCAAATCAACATTGATTTGTAAAAAAAATCCAATGTCAATACTCCGAATTCCGAATTGATCTGATCTGATCAAACGCGAATGTAACTGTAACGTACAGTATCGGTATCTCCAATTGTGAATCCTTTGCATGAAGGACGCATCTGAATGTGACCCATCCAGACAGCAACACCAAGCAAATGCCAGTGACCAGCAAGCAATGTGACAGTTCCTCGCTCTTTCCCCTCTCTCTCCCTTTTTCTAACCAAGGAGCTTGCGATGAAACCGTGCTCGTGGGAAGCCGCAAAACAGTTTGGGAAATGTCCACGTAGGCGATTCGCTCATTCGGAGGAAGCCGTGCGTTTCGAATGTAAACAAAGCAAAGCACCTTCAAATTTATCTCAGTCGTTTCATCGAACGATCAAGTCAAAATCAACTAACAAGCCGAACAAACCTGACCTAACAACAATGACAAACAGGCCATGCCTCCTGCTCACGTTCCGGCAACAAGCGAAACCACTCGGACTCCAATAGCTCTGTCGGTTTAACAAGAGGCCAAACCACACCATACTGTTCAGCAAGACCTGTGTGCTGTGCTACCCAAGTTGCTGAACCGCCCCCACTCTTTTCCTTGTTGCTTCTATTGACACTCTTTTCCTTCCTTCTTGCAAGCTCCTCCTTGACAAACTGATCGTCGTCATTGAGAAGAAATTCCTAAACAAATCAAAGCGGCGGAAATCATATCATTATCAAACACATATCATATCAGATAATTAAAGATTAAAAATAGAAGATTTAAATTTAAATTTAGACTGTGACTGTGACTCAATTTAGACTGTAGACTGTAGTGCAGTACATGAAACTCTGTGAAACATAAATCATGAAACACTGAGACTGATACTGATACACATTCGGTAGTAGCAGCAGTATCATCAAGAATCTGAGTATCTGACATCTGGTTTTGGCATGTCAGGTACTTGCATCCGTGGCAAAAGATCCTGAATCTTTGTAAGCATTGAGTCTGCTGAATCAGCAAACACGTCTCTCAAGCAAATGATATAGTACCGACATCTCCGCTGCGGAACACCGTAGTTGTTTGCACGCAACTTGATTGCTACGCAATGGTACCCCAAGTCTTTGATTGCATCCAACGCGCACTTCAAATTCGTCTTTTGGTTCCTTGGAATGCGCTTAGGATGAGGAATCTACTTTTGAAAGTACGAATCTCTCGTACAATGTGTTCAATTTCAAAGTAGTTGTTGATCCAAAGACCAATGATAAATGATACATGTTTTTCTTGAAAAGCTGAACGAACAAATTTAAATTTATGAGAAAAGAAAAAGAAAAGAAACATGACAACGATATCAAACTATAGCAAATTACAAGCATATCGGATGTCCTAAAAGCCTAGGGGTTGATTTCTCGCTGATTTTTGGCTTGAAAAATGGCACAAGGCTGTGGCGCCAAGCACATTCACAAGGGAGCGGATGCCGAAAAATGGTCCATTTTCGAGAGATAGTATCGAAAAACACGGATAGATAGATAGATAGATAGATAGATAAAAAGATAGATAGACAGATAGATAGATAGATAGATAGATAGATAAAAAGATAGATAGACAGATAGATAGATAGATAGATAGATAGGTGGGTAGATAGATAGGTAAATAGAAGGATAGTTAGAAGATAGAAAACAGATAGTGTTTAGATTTTAGATAAACGGAGAAAAAGAAATGATATGATACATACATATCGAAACATATGCTGCATACAAATATAGAAATAAAAAATATAATATATATAATTTATAATATAAAATAATTTAAAATAATACAAAATAATATAATATAATATAACATACATGCATGCATGCATACATACATACATACATACATACATACTTGTTACATGTCACTATCACGGGTCACAATCAAACAGAATATCACAGCATATCGCAGCCACACTGTCACATGTCCAGTGAGACAAAAGACTCTTTGTCCTCTTCCTCCCCGGTGTGTGTGTCAATGCTGTCCACATTCTCCAGTAATACCACATGTGGCTTGCTCTGCTCTAACACCACACGAACCCCTGCAAATGTCAATGTAGATGAGCATTCCTCAGAATGAAGGCAGACTTCAGCCAAAGTATTGACCAAATGTATTGACCACGACCACAGCCAAGTCACCTTCCCTTCGGCCATAGCATTCGTAAGTGAGTTGAATTGGACGTTCATCTTGCTGAAGCTCCTGGTTCATGTTTCAAACTTGAGCTTTCAAGAATAATGTGTTTGTGTGTATGTGTGTTTGTCTCTGGTCTTTAATCTTTTCTCGGTAGATACTAGTAGTTGAGTTGTACGGAGTTTTTTTTTTCAGATCTGAATGTCACATACTAGTTATCATCTGCCATTGTCAGAAGTCAGCACTCAGAAGTACCATTGTCTCTTTGTTGCCAAGTAACTTGCAACTGAACCCGGCAGCAAACACTGTCAGTTCATGATCGGCGTGAATGTCAGAGGGCCCTGGCAAAGCCTGGCCGTTGCCACAAGCAATACATAGACATGGGTCATGGACCAGCTTTTGAAACACTCCTCACACATACACCGGATGCACATGTCTATGTGACCACCGAGCAATCATGATTGACTTTCCATATTGCCAAGGCACACAGTTGCAATTATGTATTACGCACTTCCGGTCTGAATCTTTGTCAAGCTTTGTGATATCTTCAAACAAGCACACCGTGTCTGGGTCTCTCGAAGTTTCCTGCACTGCGCATTCTACAAACCAAATGCCAATCTCAACACCTATCTCCGCACTCAACAAATCTGACAAAAACCCACAGAGTCCTCAGACTCACCAACAACTGCAACGATGTGGTCTTTCAGGAACTTTTGCTTGTTCTGGACGATCTCGCACAGGAACTTAGTGCATACCTCAACACAGAATGGCTCATTTAAACATCTTCATCATCATCAATTGAATATAGTTAAGTTATAGTTATTTATAGTCAAAGTCCAGGATATAGTCGAGTCATAGTCTTATAGTCATGGTCATAGTCATAGACAAAAAGTTTGAGCTATAGCATATAGCTACAGTTATAGTCAGTTATAGTTACCCTATAGATTTAAGTTGTAGGCGTATTTGTATCGACGTGGAACGGAACAACATTGACCAGTCACCAGTCAAGTTGCTGAGAGATTCTTGTCAATCATGTGCCGCATGTTGATGTGATCAATCACAGCTGTTGTCACCAGTTCGAAGATGCCAGTACCACTGCAAGCCGACATGAGTGCCACGTTTTGCGGTAAAGTCCCTAGCGCTAAATTGAGAGTTTCTCGTCCATTCGCTGTCGCCACCTTCTCGAACATATCCTACCCATGGAAGAAAATATCAGCACCACTCATGATGACAACAACATGATGATAGTGATGATGAGATGATGAGATGATGATAATGATGGCGATCGGCGATGGGGATGAGGAGGAGGAGAAGGATGATGATGATGATGATGATGATGATGATGATCATGACGATGGTGATATGATAACTTCTAACTTCCAACTTTGGCAAAAAGTCTCACCTTGGCAAAAGTTCGCATGTGGTACCAAGCTTCTCCTTCTGCCGGTAAATCCGAATCAGATTCTTCCTTCAGGTGTTGCTCTGGGAGAGAGATGTTGGCATTGACAGCATTGAGATCTTCACTGACATTGCCATTGATTCCGTCATGATCAACAACCCAGACCAAGAAGTCAATCACATCTTCAGCAGGGTCCGAAGATTCATGGTCCCCAAAGGCCCAATCTTGCTCACTGATTTCTGATGATTCCATGATATGTCTCTTGTGATCATTGAGCTTGGGATGCTTCAAAATCTGGTTGAGTAGGCTGATGAACTGGTTTTCGAGCAGTTCAGATACAAACTTCAACGCAACAGAGCGTGTATTTCCACCAGTGTTCACACTCCTTGACCTCACAAGTTCAATCGTGTAGGACAACTTGAGGTCATCAGAGTCAGACTCGGGATTTCTTTCTATCAACTTGCTCGCATCAGTCTTTGTATCAACTGTGTTGTTTTTGGCACCGGAGTGTTCGGCGTTCTCGGTCTGAGTCAGGCTAGTTGTTGCATTGTTCTCTTTGACTTCTTCAACAGCTTTGGTCTTGTTGGTATCCATTGATTCAGAAGTAGTAACAGGAACTTCTGCACTCTCCGGCTCAGCCTGCTTTTCGTCATTGTCCTTCTCTTTGACTTCTTCAACAGCTTTGGTCTTGTTGGTATCCATTGATTCAGAAGTAGTAACAGGAACTTCTGCACTCTCCGGCTCAGCCTGCTTTTCGTCATTGTCCTTCTCTTTGACTTCTTCAACAGCGTTGGTCTTTTCGTTGTCCATAGATTCAGAAGCAACTGAAGCAACAGGAACTTCTGCACTCTCGGGCTCAGCCTGTTTTTTGTCCGGAACTTCAGCACTCTCGAGCTCAGCCTGTGGTTTGCCCTTGTCATTCTCCTTGGTTTCTTCAAGAGCTTTGGTCTTGGCTTCCGTAGTTTCATCATCAACAGCATTTCTGCATTTTTCTATCAATGGTCCATCCTTTTCACCAAGAGTTCCGACTGCTGAATCAGTGGCACCGGTTGGCTTGTCTACTCCATGTTTTTCATCTTTCACTTCGTGCTTTCCAATTGTAGCAGTAGGCACATGTACATCCACAGTGGCTGGAATGGTTTCAGCTGTTGCCGCTGCTAAGTCATTGTCATCTTGCTGCGCCGCTGCCGTGTCCTTCTTAGCAAACAAGTCCTTGTCCAAATCTTTGTCTAGCACCTCACGCATGCTCTCTATGATAGCATTCTCCTCCTCAATAGAAATTCCTGAGACATGTACAATTCAAGTTTAAGTTTAAGTTTAAGTACGAAAGTACAAGGTACAGTCACACATAGAGAAGTGAATGTTTAACATAGAGACTAGTGACTAGAAACATTTCGCTTCAAGCGAGACGCCTGTAGTTCCCACAGGTTCAGCTTCAACGACACAAACTTCGCCAGCACCACTGGAAGACTGTGATGAATTCACGAGCAAAGGATCTTTTTCAACAACATCATGTTCTTGTTTGACCTTTTTGAAACCCTCCCAGAACTGTTTGTTGGCTGCCTTTTCTTTATCAGAAACAGCTGGAAGTGCAACATCACCTTTCGCCTTCGCCTTCGCTTTAGATTTGGGTTTTGCTGCCCTTGCTGCAGCTTTTGCCGCAACACTCACATTATCATTATCATCGGCTTTCCTCTTTCCCATGGCAAACGCACAGACAATGGCAATTCAGCCACGTGACACAGCGTCAATTCCAGAAGACAAATTATTGAAAGCCTTTAACATATTATATTTGAAATTTATGGGACATAGTCATAGTCAAGAGTCAATAGTTCCATTTTCGATGACTATCAAATCATATGTCTGTTCCACATGATGTCTTTGTCAGTCGTCAATTGGTTCAGTGTGCTCTCTGAACTTTAATGATGGCAAATGGCAGCGACAGTTAATTGAATTTTCACACTCAGGACTCAGGAATCAATCCCAAAACCCAACAAATCTCACAATCGGAATAGTGTACATTGTTACATACATATACATATATCATATACAGACATCATACATAATCTATATACCGTACCCTCCAGAATGAACTGCAGCATTCAGCAATGTTCAGCACTTAGCGACTGATAGTACCGCGATCGCAGCTGATTCCCCTGATAAATTTTCCGTTCTTTGTTTGTCCGCTTTGTTCTGCTTCTTGTCATCGAATCTTAATATGCTTGCTTGCTACTAATGCTCAAATTCTGCCTCAAGGACTATGTTACCATGCTGTAGGTTTTTTCCAAACCTGCAACAATGCTCCTGTAGGCGAACCCACGGAACAACTGTGCTGCACAACAATGCAATTGGCAATGGCTTCAGCATCACCACCACATTCCGTTTTACAAATGAATTACTGCACGTTGACCTGAATGCAAATGAAAGTTTCAAATGTTAAATTTGAATCCTCAAATTCATGGCCATATCCACATCGCACCATATCGCACCAATGATGATCCTGTTAGCCCACTAGGTTGTCATCTTGGTTGCGATCGCTACCAAACCAGCAGGGATGTCCAAAGTGTGATCTCTAGCCACAGTGAGAGCATCTTGAACCTTGTCTGTCACCTTCTTCGGAATAACCGCTTTTGACTGTGTTGCTCGCTGAACAGCCTTTGATGACAGCAAAGCCAAGAAATTTGCCACGGACCTAAGTCACACATATCATCATTGATGAGTTATGTTTTCACATATCATAGTTGCATTCACCATTGACGAGTTATTTTCTCCTATTGCTATGAATTATCAGTGTAGCCGGTATACAGTCATAGAGTCAGGAATCAGAAATTTGAAATGGACACAACAAAGTCATGGGGGCACACAGCTAAGTCATGGACAGCCAGGACAACAATGAATGACGTTGTGCCCGGCATTCAGCAACACAGGGAGCTTTATCAGTCACAGCCAATCCTGTCTTCTCAGTCACAATCTCAACTGCATTGTCAATCTTCTCCAACCTCACAGCCAATGCCACAACAGTCTTGGACTTGTCTTGTGGGAAAGTCTTCTCGACAAGCTGGGCATAGGAGGCAGTGAAGAGATCGGTGATGTTCACGGTGTTCTTGATCTCATCGGGAATTTCAAGCCCACTTGGAATGTCAGCCTTCACCTTCGCATACTCATTGGCAAGCTTTTCGTGGAACGAATTCATTTCACGATCACAGATCTCACTCAGTCTATCCATGAACTTGATGGTTCGTTCTTCAATGTCAAGAGGAATTTCAACAGCTCCACTCGACTGCATGATCTCAAAGAACTTGGAAAGTCTCTGGACTTGCTGATGACGTTTCTCATGTCCAAATGCCTGAAGAAACTGGGCAACACCGGTGATGGAGTTCATGTTGACCAAATCATTTTTCAAGGCCTCCTCATCTTCATATGGTTTGCCGCCAAGGGCCAAACCCATATGCCAAGCTGCTTTGACTCCTCCCTCCAGCACTCCAAGACCATGTCGCAGCTCTTTGCCAGTCTCTTTCATGACACTGGTCAAACGCTTGCATTGAGTCAAAGCATTGTGAAACACATTGGACTCTATCTTTTCCTCGATGCCAACCAAAGATTCCAACAAAGTGACCTTGTGAAGGATATCGATGCATGCACCGACTTGCACATAAGCTTCAGCATTGACTTTTCCTTGCAAGCAATGCTCGACAAACTCATCCACTTCATCTAGAGCAGTCTTCACATCGTTGTATCTCTTCAGATGCGCATCATGTAGTCCTCCCTTCTTTGGTACGTTGCTGGGGTCAAGGATTTTCAACATGCCATCCTTCCGCTCGCGCCACTCCACCATCAATGCTTGGGAGTCTTTTGCGGACATGTCATCAGTACTCAGTTGCTTGAGGCAATTGCTCAAAGCATTGCAAGCATCCACATACTTGTCTAAATCGGTTGAAGCAGCTGGTTTTTGAATCTTCAAAAGGAAGGAATCATCAGCAAAGATGTTTCCGATCTTCTTGACATGCGATTTCAAGATGTGTACCAAAGACTTGAGGTAGGGAATGAGCTCTTGATCAGTGGAACAAAAACAGGCAATATCGACTCCTTCCTTGGTCTTATCGGCAAGCTGGCCAACCTTCTCCTTGTCAGGGCCCTTCAACTGCTTGATCTCCTTGTCGTTGAGCACCAAGAAGGCTTTCACAATCCTGAGTGCAGTTGGTGTTTACTTGGTACTCACCAGACTCACCAGACTGTTGTTTTTATGTTATGTTACTTGATCTTTTAGGTCTTATTTCACCTCGTAACTGTCGTAACTCGTAACTTTGAAATATTTTATAAAATCTCCAACTTCTACCCATCACATTATATAAACAAGACTCTTCTCTCCATGCTGAACATCACACTTCTTTCCCATGATGAGCTCCTCGTTGGACGCACTCACGGCCTGAAGAGATTCCGACACAGACACCAAGATGGTATTCACAGTGGATCGCTTGTTGGCATTCTTTGATGCCGTCTTCAGCATTCGTTTGCCATTATCAAGGGCAAATGCCTTTGCCAGCCAATGGTCAGACGTGGAAACCTTGTGGGTTGCTTCCACAATGGTTTCTGGTACTGATCCTTCTTCCAAAAGCACTTTGATCGAGCTAGCAACTATGTGTTGCTCACTCTCTTCCATATCAGCACGAATTCCAAATGCAAGCATCTCATCAATGAATGTCTTGATGTAAGTGGTGTTCAACTTCCCCCCCTTCTGCTCCTTCGCACCATTGCTACCTGCTGACTTCAGCAATCGTTGAGTCACCTGACTTGCCAACAGGTCAAAGAACGCAAGCCCTTCGTCGCCAGGAATGCAAGAGATGCAGGCTTCACGAGTGTCGTTGAAGAATGCGCCGAAATTGACTGTCTTCAAGTCCTGTAGCACGGAATTATGCAACGTCATACACTTGACCGACTATAATTCATAATTATATTGTCATCCTGAATCCATGTAATGTTCTTGTAGAAATTGCATTTGCAAGTATCACACATATGTACAATGCACTCAGTCTGTAGTATGGACTGGCTGTCCTCAAAAGCAAGCCCACGAATGCATCTCTGGTAAATGGCGCTGGATGGCTTGTAATCGTCATCCTCATTCACCAAAGCACTCAAATCGTCATAAAGTTCTCGTCCTTCTGAGCCATTGCTAGAGAGCTTTTTGAGAAAGTTCGACAGGTTATGCAATTTCTCATGAACTTCATCCAAAGCAGCTTTGAAATCGGTTGAGTCCTTCTTTCGGCGAGTGAGAGCTTTCTTTTTGGCTTTGATCCCTGACTTCACTTCCGCAACTTTTGTCATACGTGCACGTACCCAAGGGCCAAATGACTGTTCGTCTCCATTTCCACTGGCATTCAAATGTTTCAGCTCTTTCAATTGGGCTACATAGTTCTGAACCATGGTCGCATCTTCCTGGTCAAGGTTCTCCACATGATCAGATCCCAATTCCTTTTCCAGATTGACCTGACCTACAACATTGCTACCATTGGATTTCTCATGCTTGTTTCGATATCCTGTAGTTGATGTTCCAGTCCCAGTAGATGCCTTGACATTCTTGGCTTTCTTGGCCGGCTGTTGACCATTTCCACCAGTAGGCTGGCCACGTTTCTTGTCTGGTTTTGCCATTCTTTCAAAGAGACTTGAAAAAGGATTCACTCCAACACCCATGTCGTCATCCTCATCCTCATCATCTTCATGTTCTTCATGTTCAACCTTCATGGGAAAGACGTTTTCTTCCGAAGGTCTTGTTGCAGTCATGTCTGGACCCCTGGATGATGATGACGTGGAAGTCACCACGGTTGCTTTGTCTGAGTCCTGTTGAAACCTTGATGATTGCAACTGCTTCAGTGCAACTCCGTGAATCACATCATTCTGCTGCTCAGATAAGGTCACATCGGAGTTGTTCATGGTAGTAGATCTTGTCACTGACGTAGAAGTTTCATCAATGTAGGTGTACTTGCCCACATCCTGGGCATCAGTCGTACAGACATGATTGACATGGTTACATGATGAGTTACATATGGATGGTCCTAGATGGCTCGATTCCCAACCCTTACCGACACAGAACAATCTAGCTCTTGCCAAAGCACATCTGGATGAATGAAGTCAACACCACTGACCATCTTTCCGTCAACCTTGTGGGATCGCAGCTTTGAAGGATCTGCGGGCCCATGCCGCTTTTCGTATTCCTTCAATTCCATCCAGTGAACGACCGGTCCTTTCAAACCGGTTTTCTTTTCTTCATTGACCTTCACTGTTTCCTTCAAAGGATTGTTTGCCACTGTGCAGCGACACTTGGGGTTGTCAATTTTCCTTTGCAACAGAGTCTGTCTTTGAGCAAGGAACTGATGGTTCTTCTCTGGCTTGGAGTCCAACTCACGATCAACATTCGCAATGGTGGTGTACTCATGAAGCCAGCCTCCAATTTCAGCCACCTTCCAGATCCGTTGGCTAATGGTTTCATCATCTTTCATTCAGCTTAATGAATATGCAAACAGCTCTTGTATCACTTACACCCGAAACCCCTACCCCACCCCTACCCCCCTGAAACACCCCCTCCCTACCCCCCTACCCCCCACCTTCCCCCCCCTACCTACCCCCCCCCCCCTCACCCCCCTATACCCCCCCCGTCACCCCCCCCACCCCACCTCA